>WAAE01020905.1:0-87888 GCA_013400495.1 Nicator chloris
CCCCCTCTTATGCTGGTGACTGCCTAGTTCAGCAAGAGAGAAAAAGCAGGCAGTGGTTGGTTACTTTTGTACCCACACACCATCCATTCCTGTTACAGGAACATATGTGTTTTAGACTTTTTTTTCTGTAAACTGGACAACAGACTTAAAGCTTACTGTGGGCCGAAATCAAGAGAGATAACATCTAGACTGCTTCCTTAGGAAGCTCATAAAATGGTCTCCCTAAAGCTGTATTTTCCTTTGTAGGTCAGAACTTTGAAACTATTGCACCAATTCTGAATAGAGGAAGTTATCTGAGAGATCTGTCATAGGTTGCTCATCTTAGCATTTTGTCCAAACTTCAGGAATAATAAGAATATAGCCAAAGAGGCTATTTTTCAAATGTAAACTTGCAAGCCCACAGAAGTTGCACAGAGCTACAAAACCTTCCTACTTGGGGGAGGAGAGATGGGCATGGGGTTGGGACAATAACCTCAAGGGAACCCATAGTAGAAATTCCAGAAATAAAAGGAAATTTTGAGTTATAAGAACAAGAACTTCTTTACACAAACTGAAGCTATAAACACGTTTTCAGTACCTTCTTTGGTAATCTCAAAAAGCCTCCCCATAACCCATGGCAACTTCCTATACACTGCACAACGAAAAAGTGTCTTTGCATGAAGCAGTCCATTCATTAGTAACTAAACATGCACAAAAAAGTGATTAAGTTCCATTACACAAGAAAGAACATGTTCTATTCCAGTACAATGTTAACAAATAGAAGAAGCACTGAAATGAATCGAATGCAAAACAGAAGGAAATAAAAACGGATTATTTTTGACAGTTGTCAAAGGAGAAGAAAGTTGCACTTGAAACTGCCAAGGCAGCATTTCACTTAAATTTATGAGCTAATGAGCTTGGATGCTAGGGCCAATCTGTTTCCTTCATGAAGAAATCTGAAATCTAAGAATCAAATAATCACACTATTTTCCTGCTGGTGATGAGGAAAGCGGTAGAATTCACTTCCAGATAGGTTTCTACAAGGCTCTGTAACAGTTCTGGAGTAGCAAGGAAGTGCAAGTTACTGACCTCCAGATGGATAACAAGCTACATTTGTAGCCCTTTGAGTGACTGGGCATCCTTTTTTGATGGAGGCACAGCAGCCTGTCACTGATCAACAGTCAATGGCTTCCTTTAACAAAGGGCATTCTGAGTACTCTCCATAACTGAGGTAGAAGTTAAAAAACCCCACAGACTCAAAATACCCAAAGAATGGACACTGCTGGGGTGGAGGGGGAGGAGGGAAGACACAAAGTACCAGTGTACATATTTCCAAAAACTGGTTTTCTAACTGTTCTGAAACAGTTGTTCCAGTTTCATACCTATTGACAGAAGGCAGACTGCCACAATTATTCCCTTTGAGAATACTCTTTAGAGTGGATTTATAATCAAAGACCAAAATACTTGACAAGAACCTTGACACAACTGAGGAACACAATCCAGCATGGCAATATGACATATATATGGTGAAACCATGATTGTATCATCTACATATACAGCAAAGACCTGAAGTTTGCTATCAAACTCCATTACAATTAACCCCAAATCCTTGGCAGCTCAGCCAGCAAAAGATGTTCACATAATCACTTGTCTACTCCCATCCCTGTGCTTAAACCCCATGATTGTACAACTACCTATAATCAATCAGAAATGTGTTCAACAACAGAGTGGGGGTGAAGGATCAGAACATGTGGTCCATTTGGAGCCACTGAAATGGTCTACTGTGTTCAGCTAGTCCCACCTGGTAGAGTGAACAGCGGTATTTTACACTTGATTCCATGTTCATTGATGACCACTCATGTCAGCAGTCATGTTCCCACTTTGAATTAATCCAAGCTGATATAGGTCTTACACTGCAGTTCTCCACTGCAGAAGGGTTCAAACCCACATTTTTTCATAGCCCACCCAAGATGAATTTTCACTCTGAGAGAAAAGGTCTGAATGTGACACAAGGAGACAGTTGAACGATGTGCTAGACTAGGAAGACAGGAAGAACTGTATTGTTTTTCAGTCCCACTATATCCATCTCTAACAGTGAACAGGAACAGCCCCACAAGGAAAAGTACAATAAAAGGGCAAGTATGTAGTATCTCCAAGCCTCTAGAAATCTATAATGTATGAATTTTGAGTGTGAGGAATGGTCTAATTATTAACCTTAAATATGCTTCCAGCCTTGCCCAAATGAGTATCTTCCAATCCTTTCCGAACAGTGGAAACTTTCCATAATGGATCTCATGGCAAAGTTACACTTTAGTTAAACTGTGCAGTCTTTTTTTGGGGTGGAAGATGGTTGACACAGGGACAAAATTCCTTTTACTTGTTTTCTCCAGATGTTCTGATTTCTCACAATGGTCTTTTAAACGCTTTATAACTGCCTGTTTACATTTCACAATAATTCTGCTTTATGAAATAGGACATGTTAAGAATTTCATGCTTGTTCTATCATGAGTAAAAATGTTTTCAGGTACTCTTCTAGAATAGAATGCTAAGATGAAGAGCTCCGTGATCATATCTGAGACACATATGCTCATAACCACAAGTGTGCCACAGCACAGACGGATCTTTGTAAAAGAGAAAGTTAAACAGACACGTAAGAACAAATGATAAAGACCTTAACTTTTTAAGGTTTACAGTTGAAAATGTTCATTTTTGTAACAGTGAGCCAATACATACAAGCCTAAGTTACTTAAATGCAACAAACTAAAACAAAAGTAGTTTTGGGTTCACTTAATGAGTATTCATGAATAGGAGCATGACTTGTGATCTACGTTTCTTAATTATTTCGGAAAACTTTACTGCGTTTGCTTAAGATCTCTGAAAACATAGCATAGCTTCAAACCATTCTGACAGCAATCTACCTCAGTGCTGGATGGTGAGTCCCTGGAAGCACTAGATTCCTCCTCACTGTGAACATAATACAGTCTTTTATGGGAGTTTCTCCCTTTTGGATTCCAGTGATCTGGGGCTGGTGTCTTCCAAAGGAGGGGGCAGGGGGGAAGATCGGGCAGCTGTTGCCCAAATTTCTGAAGGCCTACAAATAGCTGTCATTAGAAACAGTTACAGCTTTCAAGTGGTTCTCTAGAACCTCATGGTGAGATAGTTACACCTAAGACTGCAGTATCTGACAACCAAACAGCAATTACTCAGTACTTCAAAATGTGTGTAACAGAACTAATTCAGGCTGACTTTTTAATTTGCCCTTCTCTTGTTCTTCGTTTTTATCAGTTTAGATGGTTTAGCTGAGCACTACTGTCTCCATGCTTCAATACAGGCAGATGCCTTTTTAGAAACACTGAAAAGCTTTGCCCAAGTTGGGCTGCATTCAAAAATTGTAATTCACACTCAGGACTGTTTCTGTTTAGTTTAGCTTATCTTGTTAAAAAAAAATCATACCATGTATACTGAATTTTGCCTGCACTGATGGAGAGGCCAAGGCTACGGAATTTAAGTTTTTTGCAAACGTGTTGTCTTCTAAAAACAATCACAGCACTGAGACTGGCACAATGGATCTCTGTTCTGTATTATGACTCTCTTCACTGCAACTCAAAAATCAGCTTAAGACAGAACAATCAATACCAAAGACCTGAAAACAGCAACAGGAGTATGAAATAAAACAGACAGAAGACAGAATAAGTAAGAACTGAAGTAACCACAGAAATGCAACAAGCAAACATTACAATTTACAGCTATCTCTAACATAAAATAATCAGTTCATTGCTTCTCATAGTCTTTTTTTTTAAGTATGCACAAAAACTGCCAAGAGATATGTATGCTGTATATGTATATATGTGCATAAACAGATATACATATTGCTCCTGCTCCTTTTCAGTGGTAGACCCATAGAAGAAGAGACGAGACTGCGAGGTGAAGTCAAAGAAGTCTGACTGTAAGATCCAGAGTACGACTTGGAAGGGCAAAGCACATTGTTATCACATGGTGAATAGCAGTGACAACTTTACATCTCTCAACTGCAAATTGTGTGTTTTTTAGAGAAAGGTTTTGAAAAAAGCACGGAAGATACAAGAAGCCGATGGTACAACTGCAAAACATAGCACTGAATATACCAAGTCTCTTACTGGCAATACTGAAGTATGCCACTGTCTGCCTTGAAGTGTCTTGACTCTTTTCTGTTACGGCAGGCATCTTAATGGAACAGCTTTCATGACTCCATTTTCTAGTCCTCTTCTTTAGTACCTGATTCTTTCAAACCAGTTCAATATTTTAGCTATCATCTTTCCTCCTTCAGAGTGTCAGCACCAAATTCCAACTGACAGGGTTTGCCCACCCTTACAGTAAAACTATTAATAATAAACCTCTCTGCTCCAAACTTGTATTTGCTTCCACTCAAACCAAAACTCACAGGTTTTCTTTTTGGTACTTTATTGCTGATGTGCAGCTAGTTTAAACCCAGTGCAATGAAAAAACAAACTCCTCGCAGAGACTCCATCAATACTCTTACTGACAGTGACATTTACAATCCTCAGCATTATCCTGACACATAATCTGAGTGTGCTGTTGGGAGTAAATTATCTTCCTTTATTTAAATATTTATCTCAAGTTTTAATACTTTCTTTTCATCCTATATAAACACACATGACAAGATCTCTTCTTGCTGTTCATATTATCAAAATTTCTACCTACCCTCACTGATTTCACATACATGTATGCTTCTGACAAAACAAGGGCCCTACAATACTGGGATGGGGGGAGGGACGGAAGGAAAGAAAGGCAACACTGGGGAAAAAAAGTAACCAACTTAACCTCAGAAGGTATCATGAAACATTATCACCACCACCCCACCACCCCAAAAGAAGGTAATTAGATGATAAATCCTGTCCAAACACCATTCTAAAACAAACATCTGTTTGCTGTTCCACAACAGTAAGTTATATAAAGCATTCCTATTGTTGGCAATACATGTCCTTCCAACTATCTATGCCATTAGTGTAAAAAACAAAAAGTGCAATATGGGAAGTCAAAAATGGCATTCTATCGATTTCTATTCTGCACCCTCTTGGCAATCTATCTCTCTTCAACATTAAACAGCAAAAAGGCTCTGCTTATAAAACAGCAGAAACTCACCAAGTCCAAATTCAGCACACTTTGTCAGATACCCTTCAGATGTTTTATTTTTGTTCAGAAAAATGGTGAGATCGCTTTCCTTCATCTCAAAGCTGGTTCAGAGCACTGTATACCTGGGAGAGTGAGAGGGAAACCCTACATCAAAAGGAAAAAAAGCTAAACCTATTTTACTAAAGAAAAGCAAATCTAGAGAAATTTCAATATTTCTCACCACATGTAGACTATGAAACATAATGTAATATTAATTTTTTTATTATTTAAGAGCCCCACCACTCTAGGTATCTGCCTAACAGGTGGCTCTGACAGTGTGAAAAGCAAAAGTTCCATAAAACTGCAATGACTGCTAGCTTAAAATGCAAAAAACTTGACCGTGCAAAGTTTCAAACATTTAAATTCTTTTAAACACTGAACTTCAACTCAATACAATTAGCATACAATATGGCACAGTTCTTCTAACATACGTGTACAGCAATAAGAAAACTTTTATTTGTGGATGGCACAAATGGATAAAAATTTCCAATTTTTATTAAGAGATCACCTGACATCAATTAAATATCACATTGAGAAATAAACTTGATAATCTTCAAAATTAGCCTCACGAGAGAATTTTAAATCTTCCAGTAACTTGTGAATACAGCTATGGTTGTTTCCTACAAACTAACAATAGCCTTGAAAAAGTAAATCAACCTAATTTAATAAAATATTTCATTTCCACTGGCTAAGAGTGAATACAGAAACAGAGGTACAAAGCCCATGCTGAATACTAAAGGGCAACAGCCATTAGGTACATTAAAGATTCAATATTGCTCCCTCTGAAACTGATAGTTCTGTTATCAGCGACACAAACGAGCAGCATCAGGCTGTCAGAACAAAGAAAGGACAAAACAAGGCTACCTTCACATGCATTACTTGTAGTAATTTAAGTAGTCAGGAAGGGAAGTGAGAGAATGCCTGAGGTAGACACCACTATAACACACCTATAAATGGAGCACAGAAGAAGGACTAGAAAACACTATTCACAAAATTAAAGAAAAGTATCTCAGAACTGGAATAAAACTGTTATCATTTTACTTCACACATACAAAAAGATCATAAAAAGAGAACTGAGGAACTATTGACCTATCAGGCTCCTGCAGACAATCTACAAAAGTTTTCACTCAAGTACTGAACAATTGACGCACTGCAGACCTGTATTTCACCCAATCCATAGAATATGCAGACCTTCAATCAGGCTTTTCCACAAAAGGCTACCCTTTGTGATAAATGAACCTCTGAAAAAGATTCTAATATAACTTACCATTATGTATGGCATTCATCAACTTCGCGAAAGCTTTTGAGTTAGGAGAAAAAGGGCTTCATGTTAAGATCATGTTTAACAGCCACACAAAAGAGTGTATGTATAGACAGGAATTTCAGTGAACAATAATACACCTGAATACATCTTTCTTGTATTAGAGCTCTGATCATTTACAGTAGCACAAATTGTAAAATGGATTTATTTCTATCCACTATAATTTTTTACTTATATTTCTTTTATCAGTGTTGGTTAGATTTTAAATGTCGATTATAAGAACATTCCAGCACACGCCAATTAGCTGCGTTGTAAAGCTAGTATTACAATTAAAAATTCAAATTCTTTCCAGTGGCACTCGGTGCCCCCAAGGAAAGACTGATTTTAATTTCATTGTCTGCAACAAATTTAGAAACTCAAAAGGAAGTTGCCTTGCTAATTTTAATCACAAGGCATCTGTTTTGTTTCACTGATAGATTGAGATGAACTCAAGCAATCAAGTCTAACAGAAAACGGTTGTGTCTCCTGGACTTCAGAGAGCTCAGTTCAAGAACAACTCAGAAACACAGAAAGAATGTCCAACTAGGGGTACACCAAAGGAGATGCTCACATGAACTTCCTTTCCTTCACACGTTGGGGTTTTTAGAGAGTATTTATTGATCTCTGATCCTGAAGTGCCAGAACACACTCAACATCCTCTGCCACGCAGGTGAAGTCTCAAACACAGCCTCCACAGCACCATGGCACTGTAATGCCCAGTGACAGTGGTGGCAGTCATGCAGATGCCAGCCCTCTTCCACTTATCCCACCAGCTTATTCCTGCTTAGGATAATGAACTCACAACTACAGAACGATTTTCGTTTCAGTTTGCTCATTCTCTCTTTCACACTAAGGAACACAGCCCTCAGTTTACCCATCTGTTTGCCAAGGTAATCGAATGAATCACTTTACAGGCCAGAGTGGGGCCAACACCTCTGTCACACTCCCATGGGGGAATTTTCTACCTGCATCAGCCTCTGAGATCTGACAGCAGTAACTGGGTTCCAACAGGGCAACTGCCCTTAATGCTTTATTTTTCTCTTCTTTACTCTTGCAACAACTGGAAGCTACTAAAGATTGCTGTCATAAGCCATTTCTAAACTCTTCTGAAGAGTCTTCTAAACATAAGAATTTCAAAAAAATGAATCAACAAAGACTTCTTAAACTTCTGTCATTCATACTCAAAGATTACAAAACTAAGAAGCAATTTTTAAAAATTTAAAAGCTATGATTTTTACCTACTGACTGAAATTGAATAACTAGCCAATGGTACTTCAAAGGAAGTACTTCTAAAATTTGGAACATTTTAATTAAAGCATTACATACAAAGTGTGTTCTCTAAAAACCATAAATACTAATGTTTAGGGGTTTAAATTTTGTACAGAAAAAACGCACAATGTACAGAATTCTGGATGATTCTTGACAGAAGTGCATTAATCTCAAATAAATGAAACTGATAATTTTAATTAACCTTCTTAACAGTTTTCAGAGTACTAAAAAAAATACAAAAATATACTCGTAATTTACAAGGAAAAAATTACTAAAATGCACAGAGCTAATATGACTGGAATCACATTATACTATACAGACAAATTCCTTCTCAGGTGCAGAGGACACAAAGCAACTGCAGTCTGCCACTCTTAAGTGCAGAATCATTTCACCCACACATACTCTCCACAGCCTTTATTTGACTATAATTGTATCCGTTCTCTCCAGTTACGCTCAATTTTTGTGCACAAGAAATAGCAGCCATTTTGATCCATCATTGCTTTCAACACTAAAGAAAGTCCCTTTCAAGTTTAAGGAACCATTGGGTAGGTGTGGAAGGAGGCTTGGGGTGTGGTGGGGTTTTTTCTTTTCTCTTCTTTATTTTTTATTTTATTCAAACAAGCTCAGTCCTAGACTGCCAAAGCTACACCTTTTGCTTTTGTTTCTTTAAAACTGTACCAAACAGGAGCCACCACTAATCCAAGCAATCACATACAATGTATTCCCAAATATCACTCAAGAGGTATGAGAAAGTTTCAAAGCAGAATAGACTAGTTATGTCCCAATGCAAAATTTACTACTCTAAGATAACACTTCATAGACAAATGAGGAAGAGATGCAGTTAAAGAGCTAACAAAACACTAGCTGTTCTAACACAGACCTCATCCAATTACACAAGGAAGGGCCAACACTAGATCAGTCCTGCTTGTGACTGATGGAGCTAATTCTAGACTCCCCCCAAGCCTCTCCACAGAACAGAAGGAGAACTGTTCCCCCACTACCACTCCCTTCCACACTCCATAAATTAGTAGAAGGCAGATGAAAAAAGGTGTTTTATTCTAGAAGGAAAAAAGAGCTACTGTCCTAGTTCCTGTGTAACTGCCTTTATTGGCAGCTATGTCTTTCCTGACTCCTGCACTGAAGTACCCCCTCCCAGCCATCCAGTTTTCTGCTACAATGTACAGCCAAATTGATATCCAACATGCTAAGGTGTCAAGAAAGGTTAGGGATGGTGAATGGTAACTACATATATAGAAATATATAAATATATAGAAATATATAAATATATATTTATATATGCACGCTGTAATAGCTGGACTTCACTTGTCATTGTTTTCATTTATTTGCCATCTCTGCTTGCCTCTCGCACTTTCAGTCTTGGCTACATTTTTCCTCTCTTCATTCAATCCTTACAGCAGCTGCTATTGTTTGCTTTACTTAGAACCTTACAATTATTTCTCCTTAAAATCAATTCTGCTCAGAAAAAATTTTGATGCTTCCAGCTCATTAATTTCAATTTCTGAAATGACTTGGTAATAACACCTACATCCAAGCCACCACCCCTCTGGCTGTTCATTATTTGTTTTTAAGAGAATTGGTTATGCACACAAAAACTTAACTTCCATTCCAAGCTTATGACTACTCCATAACAGAAAAAAAGCCCACTGACTTGGTCCCTAGGAAGGATGTTATTTGCTGTAACCAAGCCCTAAATCCATCAGATTAGGCATTTGTCCACGACAGCTATCACACTTGAGGGGAGGGGGGGGAAGTGAAAAAACCCAAACAAAACAAATTCCAACGATTTGCATTTGACACTCTTATGTGAAAGTTAACTACATTGATGGCTTATGAGCCACTCTGGGGGAATGAGGGGAGTGTTTGGTGTTTGGGTTTTTTTTTGTTGGGGTGGATTCTGCTGAGGTTTTTTTAATTTACTTGGAATCTCTACTCATTCTTATCTCACAGACATTCAAAACAATTAAACAATGGGAAACAGAAATAAAACCAAGTCAAGTATTAAGGATCTAACAGGATTACTCATGCACAAGTCCCAGTTGCACATTTGTCTTGAGGTTGCGTTACCAGCTTCCACAAATCCCTTCTCAACTCAGATTTCTAGAGCTATACTGCTCCAANTATTTTATTCAAACAAGCTCAGTCCTAGACTGCCAAAGCTACACCTTTTGCTTTTGTTTCTTTAAAACTGTACCAAACAGGAGCCACCACTAATCCAAGCAATCACATACAATGTATTCCCAAATATCACTCAAGAGGTATGAGAAAGTTTCAAAGCAGAATAGACTAGTTATGTCCCAATGCAAAATTTACTACTCTAAGATAACACTTCATAGACAAATGAGGAAGAGATGCAGTTAAAGAGCTAACAAAACACTAGCTGTTCTAACACAGACCTCATCCAATTACACAAGGAAGGGCCAACACTAGATCAGTCCTGCTTGTGACTGATGGAGCTAATTCTAGACTCCCCCCAAGCCTCTCCACAGAACAGAAGGAGAACTGTTCCCCCACTACCACTCCCTTCCACACTCCATAAATTAGTAGAAGGCAGATGAAAAAAGGTGTTTTATTCTAGAAGGAAAAAAGAGCTACTGTCCTAGTTCCTGTGTAACTGCCTTTATTGGCAGCTATGTCTTTCCTGACTCCTGCACTGAAGTACCCCCTCCCAGCCATCCAGTTTTCTGCTACAATGTACAGCCAAATTGATATCCAACATGCTAAGGTGTCAAGAAAGGTTAGGGATGGTGAATGGTAACTACATATATAGAAATATATAAATATATAGAAATATATAAATATATATTTATATATGCACGCTGTAATAGCTGGACTTCACTTGTCATTGTTTTCATTTATTTGCCATCTCTGCTTGCCTCTCGCACTTTCAGTCTTGGCTACATTTTTCCTCTCTTCATTCAATCCTTACAGCAGCTGCTATTGTTTGCTTTACTTAGAACCTTACAATTATTTCTCCTTAAAATCAATTCTGCTCAGAAAAAATTTTGATGCTTCCAGCTCATTAATTTCAGTTTCTGAAATGACTTGGTAATAACACCTACATCCAAGCCACCACCCCTCTGGCTGTTCATTATTTGTTTTTAAGAGAATTGGTTATGCACACAAAAACTTAACTTCCATTCCAAGCTTATGACTACTCCATAACAGAAAAAAAGCCCACTGACTTGGTCCCTAGGAAGGATGTTATTTGCTGTAACCAAGCCCTAAATCCATCAGATTAGGCATTTGTCCACGACAGCTATCACACTTGAGGGGAGGGGGGGGAAGTGAAAAAACCCAAACAAAACAAATTCCAACGATTTGCATTTGACACTCTTATGTGAAAGTTAACTACATTGATGGCTTATGAGCCACTCTGGGGGAATGAGGGGAGTGTTTGGTGTTTGGGTTTTTTTTTGTTGGGGTGGATTCTGCTGAGGTTTTTTTAATTTACTTGGAATCTCTACTCATTCTTATCTCACAGACATTCAAAACAATTAAACAATGGGAAACAGAAATAAAACCAAGTCAAGTATTAAGGATCTAACAGGATTACTCATGCACAAGTCCCAGTTGCACATTTGTCTTGAGGTTGCGTTACCAGCTTCCACAAATCCCTTCTCAACTCAGATTTCTAGAGCTATACTGCTCCAAAGAACATAGATGTTCACTCACTTTTTTATGACCAAAATTTTCCATTTTTTCCTGTTACTTAGGTTTGTGAGAACTATTTTCTGAACCTTCTACCACTGCATGCAATTCTCTCTCACAAAAACATATGCAGCAAGCTAGATCACTGTCAAAATGAACAGTTTTCTTCCTGTTATCCTTATGGCCTTCTCACATGTCTACCAAATCTGACACTGAAAGATGAAGACTTCCAGTTTAAAGTTGAATGAAAACTATATAATGAGCAATATGAAGCAATGAGTTTGCATCTAAACTAGGTGTTAAATCCCAGTTTGGTTCAAATGGACAAAAACCAGCTTTACATTCAGGATTGGATAAGAAGTAGCTTTTCTAACAACACAAAATAGTTTATTTCACTTACTATTTCCTACGTTACCACCACAAAAGCCCTTGTAAGAACTGTCCTGCTAAGAATTCTGACAGCACACTTTGTGTATGTGGCACACCTGTATATCAAGTTCCTACAACACCTCTTCAGGTATGCCTAATACTCTTGAAGGAGAGCTTTATTTAGGTAACTTTCTGGAAATACATTGTTGGCTTTCTGCTACAAATTTTCTGCATTTTAATCATGTTGGGGAAATTTATCAAAAATGAGCTGACATTTAGATGGATCTACATGCAGCTCGTGCAGGTCCAGGTAATGTTTGTACAATATCAGGAAGGCTGTCTAGTGAAAAGGCCCTGGGACACCTGTCACTTATGGTACCTAAGGCACATCTTTATGCACACGGAGCTACCAGGGGACCACCTGGCTGCAAATCCTGCACTACACAGCCAGAATTGCTGGCGTGCATGTGCTGCAGCGTAGTGCCAAGTGGCACGCTACAAGCGACCCGGAGCTTTAGAAAGCTGCTCTTCTCAGTCCTATCACACCCATAGAACCTGCTTAAGGAAGAAAAATAAATTATTTACATAAGAAGGTAGCATAGGGACTTGATAATCAAACATTTAGCCCTATTATATTTGTTTTAAAAAGCAGCATAGCTCCTATACAAATGTGAGTGTCATCCTATATGAGCACCACATGAATCTCTCCATTCTAAGTCTTAATGGATTTGTCCCTGAGCAACATCTTTCACTGAAAAGCTCAATTATTGTAAGGTAACTAGTCTTTTTTATGCCACTGTCTTATGTTAGCATTTCTATTTAATTCTTTTTGAAACTTTACAAGGGAATTGCAGAAATTATTATGATAATCAACAACAGCTCTAGACATCATAGCCTCTCCCCAGATATAATCCTGAGACAAGCTTCAGTCAGTTTAACTTCTGGTACTGCAGCTCTTCACGTCAAACAAACGGAAAATTTAAATGCTAAGTATACTTCCTTCTGATTTTAAAAACCTGACTGTAGTGTTGTCACCTATCACTGACAACAACAACAAAAAAAGAATTTTACCATATGAATGTGACAGTCTTCAGAAGGACAAAAATGCTTCAAGAACCATCAACACATACGCATCACTTATTTTTCATCTACATTTGATTTCTGCAAGACTTGAAAGTCTTTAAGATCTGAAAAGTACAATTTTCAAGGAAGGGTAAAAAACCCTACTGCTCCTTTTATAGTCAAGCCTCTTCTCTACCCTCCCCCACAAGCACTTTTTTATGTTCCCATGTCACCTTTAACAGATTTTATGGAGTTAAAAGACTGATTGCTATCTCACATTTGACTTACAAAGAATGCCATAGTCTAGTAATTGACTCCAGATGCTGAAAAATGTTCACACTCAAGATTAATATTTTCATTTATATATATATATATACAAAACCCCTCTTAATTTAGTATCATTTTGAAAGTCCTTTTTTTTTTAAGTTAAGCCATTTTAAAGGAGTTTCTGGAAACTAAACAGTTACAAGTAAGCAAACACTTGTATCTCACTTTATTTTCCAAGCAGCAATAGAATTAAGGAATGATACCCTTGATCTTCAGGAAAGGGATACATCTCTAAAGCAAGTATCAAGTTCTGCAACAAAGAACATCTTATAGGATAGAAATCTTAATTGCCTCACAGTGTCTCCTTATTCCCCCACTCTATTTAGAATTCTAATTCTTAGTTTTATAGTAAGTGTTAAAAAACTAACATAATCCAAGCACAAAACTGGAAGTTTCAGTACATTTTCTCTTTCTGTCCTTATTTTTTTTAATGTAATAATGATAATACCATATACTTTTACTCCATGTATCTGCAAAGACAATCAGCCACTGGAAAAGCAGGCAATTTATTTTCTTCACTATGCAGACAATAGTAGCAAAGCTGTCAGCCAGATCTCATTCATGCAGCACAGTTTACACAGATTACCCAGGCCCAAAGTTAGTTTTTATCATGAGTTCAAACCTAACACCAAATATATACAAGGCACTTTGTAGGCTTGTGGGTCAAATATAAGATAGAAGCAAGGAGTTTACAAAAAGCTCATGAACTTCTCTGAAAATCTTCCCTTACCAAACAAAAGAGATTTATAGCTAAATTTGGAAAGTAGTAAGTCCAGAAACTTGAGTAGCCTTTAAGCCCTTCCCAGTCTATTTTCTGCTCTGCCAATATAGACAGAATAATTAGTCAGTGTATTCATAGAGATACTTACTATGTTTCAAAAAGTTTGTATTTAGGTGCCAATTCCGCAAATAATTCTGTATGGGCAAAAATCTAGACCTGCACAATTTCTTATATTTAAATTAATATTTGGGTAGAAGACTCACAAAGCTTGAATAAAAACAGTATTTCAAACAGTTTAGAAATATTTGTATCTTTTTGCTAAGCTGTTTAAAACTATGTCTTTCTCCTGAAATTAATAACTATCAAAATTTTCTTTATTTTGTTATTAAATGAAAGACTTAAAAGGGAAGTCAAGAAAATACACATTCCCTTTCCCATATTGATTTTTTTGCTTTGTTGTGGGCTTTTTTAGTATTTGAACTGTATTACAATTTCATAATTTAAACATACTATTCGCTGTTGACTGTCAGAGTATAATAAATAAATAAATAACAACATTTTTTTTAAATTTAAATAGAAGCTAATGCCCAGACTCACCATAATTTGGGAATCTACCTGAAAGATATTATCTTCAAAATTTCTACTTTAACCTGACAGACACATTCTCATACAATTAACTAGTCATGTAATTTCCACAGCTGCCAACATCTTCTCTGAAATTAGCAGGCCTTAGCAGCCAGACATGCAAGCTATATCCCAGTTATCAGAACTTCCCTTCCCTGGGCCATTTTTTTTTTCACTTCAGAAAGCCTTCCCATCTGTTTTCACTCAAAACCAAAAACTTTACCATTTTTTGAGAAAGGAAAACTTTGCCTTGTTTTAGATCAAGTTTTGTTTCAAAGCAATGTTCCAAGAGTTTCTGGTCTTGCAACACTCACAGGGCAGCTGATTTGCATCTCATGCACAAAACACTGCTTCCATGGAAAGTCAGGCAGCTTGGAGACTTCAAGAATGGAACAGGGTGAACATTTCTTGTTTTCAGCAGCCCATCCAATTAAGCACTATACCGTATTTTTCTATAACTTTAAAAAAAAAAAACCCGAAACCAAAAAAAAAACAACCCATCAAGGCAATTACCAGTATGCAATTACCAAAATAATCTTGACCAGGAATAGTAATTCTTTTTGTATAATAATTACAATCATGCTTCTAAACATTTTTGTAAGCTGAAATATTCTCAAATTCAAGATATTCCAGTCTAGCAAAGAGCTTCAGACTCTTTGAAAAGCATGTTTTAAAAATATCACTCAATGTATGCCTCTTCTCAACTTTCACATTCATTGTCATATTTTAGGAGGAAATTAGCATCATAAATAAATACAGGACTTTGCTACCTGCAACACAAATGGAGTAATTTCAATTAATTGTGATGTAACTTTTCTACCCCTTCTTGAAAGGAGTGTCACAGTGATGACAATAGCCTTTTTTTTTCCCCCTAAAGTATAATAATGTTCAGTTCTCCATCACTGAGATTTTCATAACTGTTTTCAAAACACAACTCTGTTAGAAGGTTCATTGTTCAGTATTTTTTTGTCCACAGCCTTCTAAACCAAGGAATTCTTACTCATTACATCCAAGCACATTTTTTTTACAACACACGTTTTTAGAAACCACCCTGAACCCCCAGAGCAAGCAGCAAAGACAATTCTCAATCTCTGATAAAAGCAAAGAACATACTATGTTGGGAACCAATTCTAGCAGACCCATGCTGCCTGAAAATTTACTTGAACTATTGCATTTTGAAGTGCTTTATTTGCCCTGTTACAAACTATGTCATGTGCTAAACTGATGCACCATGCTAAATTTTCTTTTAAAAATCAAAGAGGTAATACAGCACAGAATTAGATTCATAGGTAAGGACCAAACAATCTTTGCAAGCACACTGACTTCTTAGCTCTAGAACTTCCTGCACCTGCAAATCAAATAAATATGCTTGACTAAACTGTATCTTCTAAAAAATACATTTTCAGAACTGAGATTTGTTCAACTATTACTTTCATTTGATCATGTTTTACTTTTTTGTTAGGTTAAGGATCACTGTACTAGTTTCCAGTTCCTCATGTGATATCCATAGTCTGATAAACTCACTCCTTAGCAATTCTCCAATAATGTCTTTTTTCCAGTCATTGAATCCTTCTCGTGGCTCTTTTCTTTACACAGAGCAAATCACAAAACCATACATAGACCAGACACACTCCGAATGTGGAGCTGCCTTTCTCATTAACTTGCTGTTTATGCATTAAAACCTTTTTAAACACAGCTCAGTACTGGAAACTCAGACACAACTGATTAATCACCTTTATCCTTTTTCTCTACAGCCCTTCTTTCCCCAGAAGGCCATCCTTATCCTGCAAGTATACATCCATCCTTCTAAGACAATCTTCTCCTTCAGCTCCACCAACATAACTCTTAGTTTGTACTGCTAACCAAGAGATTCATTTTACCCTGTCCTCATAACCAGACTTTTTCAAAAATTGCAGAATTTTCCAGTAGATTTCACAGACTATTCTGAATTGGAAGGGACACACAAAGATTGCTGAGTCCAACCCTTAGCTGAATTGAGGATCGAAGCTGTGACCTTGGTGTTATGAGCATCATGCTCTGATCAACTGAGCACAAGGGGAAATAAAGTAAACATTGGTTTAACAGTTCCCTGATCAAAATAAAACTGAAACTTACCTATTAACTACAGTTAATGCAAGGATTTGCTGACTTCCTATCATTACAAGACTTTATTTAAAATGTCATGCTTTATCAATTGAAATATAGACACCTACTATGCCACTTATTTAAAAAACAGAAAATAAAATTAGTCTAGTAAATTATTTTCCATTGTTGTGATGTGTTTTTATGTTAAATGAATTCTTCTGTTGTTCCCTATGCTAATAATTTAGTCTGAGATGTATCCCCTCCCCCTTTCCCTGTACTGTGAGTACTCCCTGAATGGTATTCATTTACATAGCTGTCAATCCTTTCCTAACTCGGCCTTCCTTCCAGACTGTTCCATATCAATCTTACAATCGTCAATTATTAGTTGTTTGGGTTGTGCCGCTCCCTCTATGTCCCCTTATTGGTCTATGTATTGTAATCCCCTCCCTTTGCTCCTCCCCAGCTGTACTGTCATTGGACCCTGGTCCCAAAACTCTGCCTTTGTTCTGCCCCTTAAAACCCACTGCCCTGTGTGTATCGAGGTCCTTGCCCCTGCTCAGCCTTGAGTTAAGTTGCATTTTAAGTTGCTTTAACAAAGCAATTCTCGGAGCTGCATGCAAGGCCCACCTCGTTTTTCAACACCGATCCTGTGACGATTGCTTAGGCGTTCGGGACCCACAGGGGAGTGTCGCCCCTCGTCAGCGCACACGGTCATTGTGTGGAAGTGCACACCGCGGCATTCCATGACTCTAAATATCCACCACTAATCATTACACCTTTGTATGTCTTACCATCTTCCTTTCTTCTGTCAGACACATCCTAATTGCATAACATTAACTACTTGCCAGTCTCTCCTGAGTTTTAAAGACTTACTGAAATTTAACACTGACAGTCTAAAAGCATGGATGTAGGAGGTACTCATCATCAGGAAACATCAATACTTCTGGCTGTAGCTGCTGATAACTGTTTTACTTAAGAATTTTGATGCATCTCATGATAATCTCCATTTTCATAAGCTACTACCTCATGTGATTTCTTGCCTGTTACCTGATTATTATCTCCATGGTTTCTACATCAACAATCATAAATTTTAACATTTTCATCTTGTACACCATTCACCAATCTCAACACCACTTTGGTTCAGCCTCAAATATGAAGAATTAAATTCTCCATGCATTGATTTTGCCTTGTGTTCTTTCTATAGCATTTGCTTAGTCCTAAAAGGTCATTAATATCTATAACTATCAATTTGTTCTTTATCTCCTCTGAATACAAACTCGCTTTTTAACACAGCAAAACTTCTGCTTTGGTGCACTTCGCAGATAAACAAATAGCACAAACTGTTTCAGAACAATTTTTCCTAAACTCTTTCTCCCAGCAGATTCAGCTACTAAGTCAAACTTTAAACATAGCATCAGGAAGATTTAGCATAAGTACTGAGGGACTTCATATCTCAATGAGAATAATTTCAAGTTACTCTCCTACTTTGAAACTCAGAGTTCCCTTACGTCATCAGTGTAACAATGAGCTTAACAGTACAATGACCTTGTACAGCATAACGTGCGTAACACTGACAGAGGTTTCAGCACTGCTTGAATCAGATGGGACTGGAGAGCAAAATACATGGAACTAATCTGAAGCATTTAGCAAACTCATCTGTAAAGCTGGAACTTGACTGCACAAGACAAGATCAGCTCAGAGGGACCTGTGCCAAAACCATTAACCGTTTCTCAGAATTTGAAGTACTGCTTTAATAAAGTGCAATACTGGGTTTGGATGAGCCCTTTATTCCAAGAAGTGTCTAGTGTTACCAACCAGAGCATACTGAAGATTAGCTAAGGGCAGAATATATACGATGCAGAGATAAAAATACAGGAAGACAAATTCCAATTTCGCCTCAGTCAGGACAATGGAATTCCAGAAGATCAACACAGTAAGGGTGCTGAAACAATGGGCTAGCCATTTCAAGACCTAATTGGTCATTTAATCTTTTCCAGTCTTCTTAAAGAACAAACAAATATATGTAGGCTTTTTTTAGGGCTTACATTACACATAAGGGCATAAAATCAATTTTACAAAAATTAAAATATTGAAGCAAATAATCCCCTGAAGTCCTTGGCTACTGAAGTTGATACTATACAATTTGTTGTACACTTGAAATCAAGAGCAAAACTGGGAAAGTCAGAGAAGTGCCTGAAGCACTGTAATAATTCCAGCAGCAGTATCCATGATGAACTTGGAAGACAACTGCACAAGAACTTTATCTACCATGAAACAGAAATTTCAGTTAACTTCTGAGACTTGATTCTTTCCATTTTTACGTTGCCACATTATTTCACAAAAGTCAGAAGGTACTGTACATCACATAAAATACTCTTTTTCCTATCGCCAAGGGACACAAGCTCTCAACGCTTTACAATACTAGACTAAAAATCTTTAAATATAATTCCCTAGAAGGATGCTGAAAATGAACTTAATCCTGAGAATACAGCTAGCATGACTTGGAAAGTCAGACAGCTCTATAAAATTGTTGAGTTCAGATGAATTTATCATCCCCCCACCCCCTCCATTAAAAGATTCGGATGCTGAAATCACTCCAAAGACCAACCCTATTTGGGGTAAACCACTATCAGCTTTATATAACTCCTCCAATAACTGACTTAGGCCTTTTTAGACAATAAACTTACAGTGCTTATGAATTCTCAACAAAAAGAGAAGTACGGTTTGTAAATGAGCTGATATCTAAAGAACTTTGATGAGTTTTTTTTTTAAGGAGGATACTAATAAAATGTTAATTCACTCCAAAAATTCCGTATCACCCTACCAATTTAAATTTTATTTCTTTTTTTTTAGAGTTAATTTTATTCCTTTGAATACAATGTTAAAGTAATGCATAAAATGTTTCCTGTCAGGTTATAAATACATTTCAGAAAAAAATAATAAAGAGAATAAAGACCGAACATTAAAGTTTAACCTTGAACACATCAGATCTGTTGCATGGCAACTGAAATACAACCTGAGTGTACAGGTTGTAACAGCTTCTAACAACACATCCTTACACTATACCTATATTGCTGGTACATCTCTGTTCTTAAGAAGGAAAAGGGAAAGTAGGAAAAGGCAAGTCCTGTCGACTGGGCAGGTTTGGAAATGTCAAATATTTTGACAAAATTAGCTGAATATATTTATTATGAATAAAACTTTTGGGGAAGACATTTAATTATGCATAAATAGCACATGACGAATCTGCATTATCTTTTAAAATAAGCTTCCCTTCACACTTCATCTCATTTGAACATTAACTATGAACACAATTATCATACATTGTGAAGTCATGTTTTTCATAATTTTTATGGATCTCAACAAGTACTCTTAAGAAAACTGAAAGAGAATGATAGCTTCAGATAGCTGCTGTTAGGAAGACGATTAAAAAAAAAAAAGAGGAGGAGATTCTTGCAAAAGTGCCTCAAAAGCTTTGTTTAATATGATCTAGCTCACTCCTGATTCAGCTTCTTTGAGGTATCAAGGTAATTCCAAGCAAGAAGCAATAAAAACTTTTTGACCTGAGTACCCTGTGTTTTCACTCACTACATTTACATGCACAAAATCTTGTCTGGGGGCTTGGGTCAAATAATTTAGATTTACTTGACAGATCTTGTGGACATGTGGCTGGCACACTGATGAGAAACATTAGCATATTATACCTGAGAAAATACATGTTTCTGATAATACTGGTAATACTCATATGTCCTTCTTCATTGCAACACGTAAAATTGTTGTAAATTGGGTTACTGGGTTGCTAAACCAAAAAATGCTTATGATGAAGCAAGGAGAGCAGCACTTAAGAGAAACAGGAAATAAGGGGGGAAGAGTCCATTACAAAAATATGCTCTGATCCAAGCAGAAGTTTCTGGGTAAATTTAGAGCTCATGCTCAAAGACATCCCACTTGTTTTTGTATCTCTGGGTTTTCTTGGTTTTGCTGGGGTGATTTTGTTTACTAATTTCATTTGTTCGTTTATTCATATCCATGTTCTTTGGCATCCTCGGTAAATATGACTGTTTCAGAGGACAGCTCTAATGCTGGCCATCAAGAATCTAAGTATACTTAATAGATGCTAAACTACAGGCTGAATATCATGATAAAAGTAATAAAGCCAACACGGTATTTCCATCCATGTATTTATTTACAAAGAGTTTAACATTATCACTGGCACTTTCTAGATGGAAGAGTGAGATGTAATGAAGAGGACAAAGGAAGCAAGAATGGATCCAGGCTGGGAAGGGCCTGTTCAAGGAGCTGACGCAAGCAGAATATTCTATGACAAATATAAGAGGGGAAACGAGGGTCATTCACTTCAAACCAAGACCTTGTACTTCTATCTCCTACCCCAACTACAACAATACATAAACCACCTCAAAGAGATTATAAAGGAATAGCAAAGATCATACCATAATAAATCAGAACACTGATGTACATCTGTTGGATGCTCACTGTTCATAACAGATAAGAGGTGAACATGTTCTTAAAACTGTATTTTTAACAGAAAGATAAATACTGAACTATGAAGTTTTGTCATTTACCATTTCTCTCCACTGATTTTAATACAGGAAAAGTATTTTTTAATATAGTTGCTACTGCTACTGCCATTATTACCCATAATAAAAACAAGAATTTGCCTCTATCTAATTGCTTTAAAACAATGTGGCTTTGACATCGAGTTTTTAAGTACCTGCCTTGTTCCAAAAGAAATACAGGGGTTTTTGCCCTCAAACTATGTATTTTTTAAAAATATCTCTTGCTTATAGAGTGAAAGTATACAATTCAAAAAGCATAAAACCCTCCCCACAAGAGTATTCAAGCTCCGTTTCTCTTTTCCCCCAAAGCGGAAAAATCAAGGCAAAAAACAAACAAAAAACCACACCCCCACTATAACAACAAAAAGGACAAAATTTCGAAGTTTCAAAAGTGAGGTAATTTGTTATTTTTTATATCACAAAAACTTTGAAAGAAACTTCAGAGCAACACAGACTTTGGTAGATAAAGAGTATTCTGCCAGGCCATTCCACACACAGGTTTACTGGAAACAGAAAGCTTCTCACAGCCCCAGATGAGCATAACGTTTAGAGCAGAGGAAGAACAAACCAGCCAATTTCATTGCTAAATAGCACACGAGAATAAGAAAATGTCATCCAGCTGCACAGGAGTCCAGATTCAGAATATAATTTTACATATTTAAACTGGTCATTTGCCATGTAGATATTTTGCTTTTCAGTTAAGCTAAATTGGGAAAATGTAATTGAGGGACACATTCAGCAAAGCTGACATACCTGAGTACCAATTTTGTTTTCTCTGTGTAACGGAACACACAGACAATAAAATCCATACTAACGATCACTTTTTTTTTTTAGCTGAACCTGTCACATGTAATTTTCAAAGAATCTATTTTCATGCAACTTTTCCCCCTACAGCTTCAAAACCTGCATTTATACAGTCTCTAGGTCAATACACAGGTGAATCTTCTACAGCCACCTACAGCACAGTGGCACCTATATATGGAACAAAACTTACTTTTCCAACAGTCCTTTTTCCCTGTGTGATTGTTATGATACTTTAAATGATACTATGTTCTCAAAAAGCATACTCAGAATAACAGCTAAAATAACAAAAACATATTTTGAGGTAAGAAAACAAATCCAATAAATGCCTACCTGAACCCACTGGAGATGAACCAACACTAAGACTTTGTAAACTTCCATTCCTGAGCAAAGTTGGAGATTTTTGAAGACCAGAGCTTGTCACACTTCCTGCAGCAGATGCCACAGATGAAGTTGGGGAAGCAGAAGAAACTGAAAGATGGGAAAGACCTTCTTGACTTTTATTTCCTTTAGGTCTACCAGGCCCATGTTTACTTTGCTTATTTCCTTTCCGTTTCTTCTCTGTTACAGTTTCTTCTTCTATTCCAGAAGTTTGAGCTCGTTTGTATGCTGTAGAAGTAAGGCTTGAATTACTTATGTCTCCAGGTGAGCTGTCAAAGTTTTTAGATTGGGAAACAGCTGCTGATGATGAAGGGAGACCAATTAAGGAAGTGAAACAATTGACTCCTCCCTCTTGGCTCCCAGCCTCTCCTTTATGTACATCTTTGGTTGAAGAAGCCTGTTGAGAATGCGTGAAACTGTCACTTCGCAGATCTGTGTCTGTAAAACTCAAAAAATCTTGGGGAGACTGAACTGAACTTCCAGAAGATGACTTTATGCTCCCAGGAGTGCCCAAAAAGCTTCCTAAAAAAAGAAAGAAGTACAATTATGTTTTTCCCTGTAGCTGATGAAAACTGATGGGAAGTATTATGATCTTAGAATAAAAAACTTTAATGTGAAAGGACTTTACAAAAAGCTTTACCAAGAGCTAATGATTTTTTTAAATAACTCATTGGTTCTCCTGCTGATCTTCAGTTTGCTGGATATGATTCTCAGATTCCTGTCTGAGATTCAGATCTGCATCTGGGGCAAAAACAAGGTGAAAACAAATAAAAGAATAACAACTTTGTTGCTTAGGCAACTTTAACATCCATCATGTTTTGAAGCCATAATAAACACTTGGAGCAAACTGGAGCAGGTTTTTTTGAACATACACATGTATAACAAGAAAGCTGATAGAAATGTGCTATGATCACAAATACACTACACCTGCAATCTTCCTTACCATTCTACCTAAAATCAAGGGTCTGACACAGGTCAAGAGAACAACAATTGGGCTTAATTCTCCCTGGCTGAGGAGGAGTTCCACAGAAGACATATTTTTCAAAAGTACAAGGGAGAAAGTGAAAAACAGTGTACAAAATTGGCATTTGAAGACTTCTTTAACACTGTTACAGGATCATGAAGATCTTCTGTATAACAGAATTACATTCCTTCTTCAGTATTTGGAATGCAGTCATTTCATCACTGTATTAGTTCATTCAAGGCAGAAAATGAAGCACTCTTGGGAACTACACACATCTACCTGCACTAAAATTCACTAATTTTATACAGGTGGGTCTATGTGGGTACTGTTTCACAGAATTCAGACTGATGACAACATCAAGAAAATATTCCCAAATATGACATTAGGTATAAAAAACCCATGTCCTTTTAAAAACTAGTGTTTTATTGTTAGTTCTCCACTAAACACTGTAAAGAATTCCATTTAAAATACAATTTACATAAATACAGCTACTTTAAAAAATTTAAAATACCATTGTTCTGTATTTTAAATAAGTTATATCAGCTTCACTTAATGCAGCCCAAAAGAAAATACATGAACATGGTAAAAATCTATTTTGCCATCTGCAGTAAGATTTTTCTTTAAATTAAGAAATCCAGAAGGCAATTTTCAAAGTTTTGATAATTTAAACAAAAAAATACTTTCTCTTCAAGTAAAAAAAATTTGAAAGAGCTCTAGACAAATTTACAAGTGTTCACTGTATAAATAAACTCAAAGGACAATCAATATCACAAAGCCTAAAGGACAGTCAGCTGCTAGACACCATAGTGAAAATTACTAAAAACTACTTTACAGAAGGCCTAGTTTGTTGTGTTTCCAAATAACGCTTCAATAATGAAGGAATTAAAAAAAAACTTTTATTTTTTTTTAATCATTTTTTCAACTCTGACGAAGATACCGTAACAAAATTTGCTTTTTAGAAGTGTTTACAGTGCATGTAGTGGGTTTGAGCAAGTTCAAAGAGTAAAAGATTTTGTATCACCTAAGGTAAGTAAACCTTAAATACTTTTTACATACTCACCTTCTATTTATATTTTTCAATGAGAAAACAAGTCATTTAAATAGAAAGGTCTTTCACTCTGAAGAAAATGGTATACTTTAAATATTTGCATCTTGAAAACTTACTGAGGGGCCAATGCATCCTATGCATTACATAGTCTAGTTCTGTTCTTTAGCCAGTGCACTGACTAAAAACCATCAGTATTACTTCCTTAGAAAGCTAAGACCTCTAGACTCAAATTCATATTAAAGTTTACCCCAGACTAACTTTCTGGCACATAAAGACACTTCTGTTTGCAGCTAAAGAGAATACCTTAAGAGTCTGAAAAAAAGCATCAGCTCTGCCTTTTAAAAATGTACAACCTTCTTTTTCATGTTATAGCAACAAACATTTTTACCCCGAAAAAGCTGGGTTTTTCCCTGAAGTGAAATAACATTCTCAGTATTGAGGATAAAAGATTAACTACTTTTCAAGTTCTGCATACATAAAATTTCTAATTCATGTCAAAGCAGAGGCTGTGTTACAGCGAAACAATCAGTACCTTGCTGAAAAGGGCTAGCAGCAGTCACAGTTGTTCCTGGATTTCTTCCAGCACCAGGCTTTCTTCCCCTCTGACCTGAGCTGTGACCTGCAGATTTCTTCCCTTTGCTCTCTGACCCTCTAGCCTCTGAAGACTCTTTTCCACTTGAAACGTGTGTAGGAACTTCCTGGAAATTTGCATTTGTAAATCGAGCTGAGGTATCTTCCAACCGCTTCAAGGAGCCTGACATGGAGTTGTTGCTAGTGCTTGTGTATGTCTGGCATTTTGAAAGAGAGAAGACAATAAAGAAACAAGTCACACAAAAAACTGTAACAACTGTTTAAAAGACCTCATTCTTTCAAACAAACAGAGAAGTGTTCAAATACTACTGTAACTAGAAACAGCAGGAATTACAGCAGCTGAACTGTGAAGATTCTCAGCAAACAACTGAAGTACATAAAACAATTTTGTGAAAAAAATGCATAATGGCTTTAGTTGAAATTTTTACTTCACTGAGGTAAATGGAAAAATCTCATGGGTACAATCTTTATAGACTATTTAAATAGGATATTGTTGTTTTATGCTTAAAATTAAAAATTGGAAAATGAACTTTTAATGCTTTTCTGAACATACAATTTTTATGCCTTTTTTGTTAAACTGGAAATGTTCTTCCATCAGCACTGGAACTGTTGAAGGCATCAGAAACTAAGAACTTGGACTTTTAAGACTTTATAGCCTCAACACCAAACCAAAATCAGTTTCCTGGCATGTGAACCATCCCCCATTCATCCAGTTCCTTAAGAATCACCAACTAAAGAAGACACATGTGAGAGCTGGCCGAGACACACTTAGTTCAAACCTGCTCTCTGACAGGTACGAAAACACTCTTGAGCTCCCAATGCAAATTTCTTCCTCAACCCCTACCCACCCCCAAGAATCCTGGCCTTCTTCCTACACTCATACACTCTCCACAGGGCTTTCAAAAATTTCATCTTTGGGTCTGTTATTTGTCTTTTAAATTTTGCCAGAATTGTTCCTATTGGTGAGCAATAGTCAAAAGAGGCTTCACAGAAAGTAATTTGGTGGGCACGGAAATTGCATGCACAACATTAGGAAACCACACATGGGAGTATTATTGTTACCATGATTGAAAAAAATGTGGAGTTGTGGTAACAGAATTTTAATAGCATAAAAAAGAAAATGAAAGCAAAATCAGGGGACAAAATTCTACTGTTATTTATACTCAAGCCACCTAGTAAAATAGCTGCTTAAAGCTTCTTAAAAAAAATACAGATCAAACCTAGAAGCTTCTCATCTGTTCAAAATGAGCTTGTCTGTTTCTCAGTTCTTTACAGAACAGAATTTAAAATAGTATCTACAGTTATCTCCATTAAAGACCACACAAACACATGCCTCTTAAAATTGAGCATACACACACATTTTCCCTGCCCCAAGTAGGTTGCTTGCTGAATTTAGGCCTACAACAGAATGTTTCTTCATCTTAACATAAAGCTTTGTATAGCAGTTATACAAAGTTCTCCATATTTTACTAAAATAGCTAAGACATTTACATAAACCTTACTTTTCAGTTGCAAATAACAGAAAACAACTAAATATACAAGCTTTGAGGAAAGCAGAAATTTCAATCTATTTGCATACCAGGCCAGGCAATGACAAGTAGGCATTAATTTGCAAACACTGTGCTGTGATTTGGTTTGACTGCAAACCTGAATCCCATTCCTGGCAGATTTTGAAGAATATGCATGCACAACACAGTTCTGCTTTGGAAAATTTTGCTCCCACAGCTATTTGCGTTTCAGAAGGTGCTATAAGGTGTCCTGAAATCTACATGCTTACTCAGAGAATCGCGAACGCTAACATGATGAAATATACCCTAAGCACAGAGAGCTACTGTCACTTTCAGGCTCTCCATCTATCACTCTGTGCACCCTGAAGCATTACACCATCCATCTGCAGCAAGTCTTAAAACCTCTGGGGATTTATGGTAAACATGCAATAACCAGTCTTGGTATACACAGTACGTCCCCAAGTTTGAGTGGCCTTTAGCCCCATGCAGATGTATAAGGCAGTACTGTTGCACAGAGAGGGGAAGGACCATGGCAAGTAATTCTCCACAAAAATGCCAGATGGTAAGAGCAGAGTCCAAGCAAAAAACCAACCAAACCAAAAAACCCCCAAAACCAACACTGGGTTTGCATGGCCAGGTTGGGGGGTGATGCCATAGGCATGGCTTCTGTGAGAAGCTGCCAGAGGCTTCCTCCATGTGTGATGGAGCCAATTCCACTTGGCTTCAGGACCGATCCAAAGATGGCCAGGGCTGAGCCCATCAGAAACGGTGGTAACACCTCTGTGACAACAAAATGAAGAAGGAAAAACAAAAAAGGGCTATTTGGCAGATGTAACTGCGGCCAGAGAAGAGCAGACAGAGAACATGTGAGAGAATCAACAAGGTCAGTGAAGAAAGAGATGGAGGAGGTGCTCCAGACACCAGAGCTGAGATTCCCCTGCAGCCCATGGTGAAGCCCATGGTGAGGCAGCTGTGTCCCTGTAGCCCATGGAGATCCACGGGGGTGCAGAGATTGACCTGCAGCCTACGGAAGAAACCCACACCACAGCAAATGGATGCCTGAGAGGAGGCTGTGACCCCATGGAGCAGGCTCCTGGCAGGACCTGGAGATTGTGGAGAGAGGAGCCCATGCTGCAGCAGATTTCCCGATAGGACCTGTGACTTGTGGGGGATCCACACTGGAGGCAGGCTGTGCCTGAAGGACTGCACCCTGTGGAGAAGTGATCCACGTTGCAGTAGTCTGTAGAGAAATGTAGCCCATGGGATGGACTCATGATGGAGAAGTTCACGAAGGACTGTCTCCCACGGGAGGGATGCTGGAGCTGGGGAGAGGACTCCTCTCCTTAAACAGCTGCAGGTGCAACCAGTGACAAACTGATCATAACCTTCACTCCCCATCTCCCCGCAATGCTGGAGGGAGCCAAAGCTCAAAACACGAGACAGAAATTTTTTACCAAGAGTAAATACGGGGCTGATGGCCCTCCCCAACTAGACAGTGGGCAGAGGTGGCAACAAAGAATTCAAATTCCTAAGGTATTGTAGTTCTTCTTAAAACATTCTATATCTATGTCCCCAAAGTGAAAAAATGTAGTGCTACTACATTAATCAAAGAGCAGCCAGGCATTTCTAACTTCAAACTTTTTCCAACTTAACTGATTCAGACTGTAAACACTTGCTGCAACATTACAGGAATGTACGAATGTGCCACTCAAAATAGCAGGGGCTGGAGCCTCAGTAAAATTTCTTGGAATTAAATTCTACAGGCAATTCAACCACACTACCATAAGGTAAATTCAGTTTATTGTGCAGCCTTTCATGATTCTGTCTAAAGAAACCACTCATCCAGATAAAAACATGCTTTAAGACATCACCTGCATAAACGGTCATTACCACTGCATTTACAAAGGTTTAACATCTTTAAAAAGGAAAAGCAGATTTCATTTCAAATTTCAGTTCCCCCCATAGGAACATTATGGTAGCAGAAGTGATTATAGACCATGATAAAGTCATGCATTTAATACAAAGAAAGACTGCTGTGAAACAGAGATCAGGTTCAAATCAATTTTAGCAAATCCCTGTAAAAGGACACATGAAAGTAATATATTAATACAATATTCTGAACCAAATATTCATCTTAAAAAAAAAAATAAAGCTTTTTTTCATGACTAAATTTCGAAGTTTTGACGAACACATTATGAGTTTATAACCTAGGAAAGCAAATATATGTAAATGGTGTTAAAAGGACTTAGGAAAAAAAATTAACTGAAGGAACTAGCCACAACAACAATCACTTCCATATATCAAGTAGATAGATTTTAAAAAAACAGAATTGCACTTAGGAACCTCTGAACACCAATAAAAAGTTGGAACACCAATTTTCCTGATTATTTGAAGCAGTATAAAAACAAACAGGTTAGGTAAAGAAAACCCACATGCAAAGGATTAAATAAAACATCTAAAAGAGCATTACAATATTCAAATTCTGCAATTAATATTCTGTTTTAGTTTAATTAAGTTATAATTTAAGTTCTAGAATTAGAGATTTTCTGTTCACTTCAGTGTTTGTCCTAGCTCATCCTTGTGACTATCCATAGGAGTAAATCTTGTAATTAGGAAAAGGATAGGGAGGACAAAGTGATTAGAAATAGGGTTAGCAGAAAAACAGAATCCAACTGTGTCTTTGGCATTAAAAGCATATTCTATATAGGCAGAATGCAGAAGATAATCAATATTTCCATATATTTTCTTTAACTTTTACAGAAATACACAGTAATATCACTTTTTGTAAAAACTTATGACGATTAGATAAAGTGCAAGAGGGATGTAATTCAAGAAAAATAAGATCATACATAGATATAAAACCTAAACAAAGGTTGTAAAGTTTAAAAAAGTTCCCACACAAGTTCCCACGAAGCCTCTCTTACAGGCTATGAATTTTAAAAGTTGTCTCAGGCTCAAAAGGAGTAGGGCAAATTAATAAAATGAAATAACCAATCATGTGGACCAGCCAATACTATCCAAAGTGTTCCACAACCTGATTTCAATAGAAACTGTCACACTCACTGACTGCAATCTCTAATTGCTCTAACATCAAACCAGCAAAGTGGTAAACTCACTCTACCTTTTCTTCTATTTTTTTAATAGAGACTTACTGAGAGTTTCAGAACATCACTGACTACTAAGTTTCACTTGACACAACAGCATCAAAGAGAATACAGCAGAACAAAAAACAAGACTCAACAGAAATGTGAGCTACAAATAATTGGATGTTAGCAGGTATGAATTCTCAAGTTAATAATCTTACTATTGAGAATAAAGAAATATGCAAAGCATACTAAAAATCTAACTTTCTTGAAGATTATTCTTGAAATTGATACCACTAGTTGAGAGAATACTTCCAGAGACAAGAGAAAGTTGGTATTTGAATCGTTTCACCCCGTCCTACTGAGATCTTGGTGTACCATGTGCAAACATTTGTTGAATGTAACACCTCAGCAACCAAACCACACACAGTTAAACACAAGCCTCAACACCTTTGCTAAAACACAATGATTTTGTGTACTAAACACTGTTCAATTCAAACCATGATTCCCTGACTCTCATGTCAAACATCCCCATATGAATGGGACACGTTTTTTCCAACTTGGAAAACAGAAAACCCATTTCTCAATAATACTGCCCACTCTGTAACACCAACATTAGTCTCATTTTATTGGTGGATAGCAAAAGTGATTCTTGCTGAGTATAATGAGAACTGCCATTATCTAACCCTGTATGTTGCTGCTGGAATTAGGTATTTTCTAACACATCAACAGGAAGGAAAGGTCAGAGAACCTAACAGAACAACCTGCTAACAAGGCAAATTATACGTATATGAAGCATGAGCTGTAATTTCATAACTTCCAGCTTTAAATGCTTACAGGTTCAGTGTCAGTTCAGCATCCACAAGTGAATTTTGAAGGAAAGACTTTCTAAAACTTATCAAATTATTAAATATGCCTCAATTAAGTAAAACTTACTGGAGTATCACTGGTACCTGACTCACAATTGAAGTACAAAACTCTAAGCCTTTCTCCATATGGTAAACTTCCAAGTATTTTAGGATTTCACATTACAGGAGAAAACACCCAGAGTGCTTCATAATTACACAATTTATGCCATTATAAAGCTCCTGTATATACAGTGGAATGATTACATCATGAAATTTTGACAAAAGTAACTGAAGTGGAAGAGGAGAAAAAACACATTGACTTACTTTTTCTGTAGTTACAGTAAGAGATGGAACCAAAGATGGTGAGGACTCCGACTGCTTCTTATATTTTTGCTTGTGTTTATCTTTCTCTTTATATTTCTAGAAGTTTTAAAAGACAATAAAAACTAAGTTCAGCTTCACCTTTAACATAACCCATTCTATATTGCATCAAGTGTCACCAAAATTGAAGAGAGATGGCAATACGTCCTGCACTATTTGGAAAACACATTAGTGTTTTAGAATATAATTTTATAAAAGCAAATCAAGTAGTTATATTTGTTTTCAAAGTGCACAAATCAAAATTCTTCAATTATAACCAGGATTTATGAATGCACTGTTGTTAGTATAACCCATCTTTATAATAATCACTTCATCAACAAAAGAAACTAGACTAAAAACAGAGACATGGCTTCTGTTTCAAAGATCTTCATTGATTCATTTTTCACCAAAGATTTTTACCTTTCTGCATCTCTGCAACTGCACAGTATTTTTTTTTTCCTGGGATACTAATGTAAATTAATGCAAGGTTTTAGCTTTGGTTCCCCTACTGACATCTCCATGCATAAGAATGTGAAATTTGATTTGGATCTCATTTCCAAAAAAGGGACATACATTTTACAGACTAAGTAAGTATTTTCCATGGTAAACTGAATAAAATATCAAAAGCTATACAAATCAAATGTGCTTCCTAAAAAAGCTGAGAATGTAATCAGGGGGTTTTTTTGTTTGTGTTGGGGTTTTTTTATTATTATTATTTTTTTAAACATGAATGAAGCACTGGCAGTGTGAACAAAATTATGCCAACAGAGAGAAAATAACTTCTTATCCCAGAGCCTTTATAGTGTAACAGAAGTCTTTCATACTGGCAGAAATCAATTTTTGGAGAATTACAGAATCAGACTCAAACTGTATTTGTCTGAATAGTTTAGACAAATACTTGACAAAAACAGCCAGTCTGACAAAACTAACAATTAAACTTAGAATACAGAAGTTCAGTATTTTTTCCAGTCGAATCATAAACAAGTCATTTTTTCCTTAGCAATGGAACATAGTTTACAGTTTTTGGACAGTCAGTGTCAGAAGATGCAAAGGAACTGCAGCTGTGAAAGAAAGTTTCTTTCAAGCTACTGGCAAGTAAATACTCAAGTATTTTATTTCTTTAATTATGTATTTGTGGAATTTTTGTGAACTAACACAAAACTGTGCAGAACAGCACAATGTATGGCTGTTTGTTCAGACAGCTTCTACAGAGAGCTAGTAAAAAATGTGCACACATATGGATTGACACAAGGGGGTTAAAAATCCCGTTGAGCAGCTTGAAAAGATGTGTAAATCTGAATAGCCATATGAAAACTCAGTAACTGTTCTGAATCTTAAAATTTACTACCCACGCTCATCTTCTAACTATCCAAATGATTGACCAGACTTTGAAAAGCACATCATTTGTTCAACGGCAACTGCACAACCACTCTCACCAAGCACCGGGACGAGATGCAATACGTGCATACTCTATTCAGGTATGACCAAATATCACCTTTCTATTTCTGTCACAACAGAAGAAATTGCAGAAACTTATTTCATGGAATCAGCCTGAGAGAGTAAGAGAATCGGAATTCTCTAGCAAAGCAGAATCAGTTAACTGACAACTTTAACTTTAGATGCAAAGCTGAAAGCAAAACACTTTTATCTCCACCTTTATGAACTGTAAATACCAGATGACTGACTTAGAGATCACCTTGTCTCTAACCAGGCCAAATCCATTTAACCAAACTACTTTTGCCAGAAATGAAATACAGTTTAACTAAGAAAGTTCATAAATCAAGTTAAAAAGCTATAATCACCAAAATATTACGTAAAACCATACTTGCTAGACACAATATATAAAGTTCTTTTAATTCTTGTACACTTTAAACTCAATGACAGGTACACTTTAAAGAGCTGATGGGAATTTCTAGGTTTGGGGCAGAAGACACAATTCCAAGGAAGAATATATTAAAAAACCATAAATGACAAAATTGACAAAGGAAATGTTAATCCTGGTTCACAAGTAAGATAGTTGAGCAGATCAGATTCAGGCAGCTCCGGAAATCTTTCTTACTCTGAGAAAAATAAGGCATGATTGCCATGCAGCCATTGGGTAAGCACCTGTAACAATATTCATCCTGAACAACTTGAAGCGCCCAGATTTATGCTGCAGCTAAACACCAATACAAAATGCCTCGAGTTGGTACATCATAATTAATCAGAAAGCTTTATTTCTCACCCGGCATCTCATTTTTGGCTTTTGTTTCTTACCTAAAAAATTATGTAATCCCATCTTAACTCCAACAGCTACATGTTGCTAGATAACAAAACAAATACGGTGCAAGATTTCTGGAACTCTACAGCACCTTCTGTACACTGCTTTCTTGTAGAGCAGAGGGAAGGGGAATGAAGAAGGGAAGGGAAATAGATTCTGACTGCTACTATTTGTCCCACAAAGATTCAATCTACAAAATTATTACATAATAGTACTTCACAGATACACTTTGGCTCCAATTCTTCATTTTTTAGCTCATGTACTTGTTTCATCACTCTAAAGAGCAGCACTTGCCCATCATTTTCTTTAACTTACTTTCAGAGAAACATTTGTCAGAAAAGTGAAAAAGACCAGCATCCAATGGAAACATCAAAGTAAGGATACATGTGTACAGAGCTACATTTTAGCTCTGATCTGTTACTAGCACAAGAGAGGCTATAAAATGTATCTTTTCAAACTTCAGACTTCATGTTTGGAAAAAATGAATAATACAAGTGAACAATAGTTCACTTCTAGCGAACTAGAATGTCTTCTAGTGCAGAAGTAATTAATGAGTTCAGCTTTTCTTTTAAAAGGCATTAATAATTCATAACATTTCCACATGGAAGTACCATTTAACTTGTTGAAGGTATTTACACCTATTTGCAATTTATTTTTAGGAATGCATAGCCCTCTTGAAAGGGGTTTCTACAAGAGTTTGAGTAAAATACATTCCAACGTTCAGCATTCAACGGTTCACTGTTACAAAGGAACAGAAAGGTTTTCTGACCCCACTCTCACCTTTCTCAGAAAGCTTCGCTTGTCAGACCTTCCACCTGCCCACCCAAACTCCTGAACAGCAGCAACAAAAAACCAAGTGGAGAGTTTGCTGTTTTTTAGTGAGCTATATTAGTTCTGTGAAGGAACATGAAAGATGGACAGTAACAGGCACAAGAGACAGATGCAGAACAGAGAAGCAAGAGCTCATGGGCTCAAGGAATAGCAGACTAAATTCTGTTTTGGAAGAATTAAAACACATGCACACTATCAGCAACCACCAGTGCCTAGTCCTTCAAGGCCAAAAGTCTTGAGTTGACCTTGAATTACTGCATTTTTATGTCTTCTCTATTACAAAAATCCTTACCCTCCACTACCTTCTGCTGTTCCAAGTTTTTAAACGTCAACAACATATTAAAATCTACTTTCCTTATTGATTATTGTAAGCAAAATCATCTCAATGCCTAAATCCCTAATTTTTCAGCTGCTATTTGACTTCCTCAAATAATTCCAGTGTATCAGAATGTTCTATTAACACAGAGTACTCATATCAGTTCTTTTGTCATTTATAGATTTTGTGCACTTTGTGTCACCAAAGACTGTAAATTCTGAGCTGTCACATCACAACTAACATCCTCAATGGAAAGCTGTGCATAGTTCTTGCTTGTCCCCAATAAGAGGCCTGATCTGCTCAGCCTCTTATTTAGGACTAGTAGCTATTAGTAATATAACCATAATAATTGCAGAATGAAAGATGAGCACAGTCCCCAAATTTCAAACTCAAATCCTAATTTATCTTATTTTTATAAGAACAGCCCTTGCTCAGGCATTCACCTAGCTAGCATTTTACACAGTATCACCCACAGTAGAAGAACTCAGTGCAGCAGTAGTTGCTGCAGTCACAGTAATAAAAGGATACAGGCAAGAGATAGTTTATAGGGAGAGGTAGAACACTACTGCCAGCATTATTCATACACATACGGCTCTAAGCATAAAACTTGTTCTTAAGAACCAGTTCTTGATTCAATTACTTAAATACCCGAAAGCCTCACTTAAATACAGAAATAACGGTCATAATTTTAACTGTCAATGGTAAAATATTCAAGAATCAATGATAAAAATGCCAATCAAAGCTTCTATGTGGTCAAAGACCACCAAATCTTATCCAGAATGAGCTGCTCCTTTATATATTTAACAATAAACCACACTGCTTCTGTTATTTGCATATACTGTTTTTCTAATATTAATTGCTAGTAATGGATATGCAGTAACACTTGAGTAGCACTTTATAACTTCAAAAATGGTGCCAGATTAACTAAATCAATCCATTTATGTATTGTCAGTGCTCACCTTCATTCATTCCTTTAAACATACAAGTTTGAATTATGTACTATGTTACATACTGTGAAATGCTCCACTCTCTGCAAGGTTAACTTAAAGATACCTGTCAAATACATATCACGAAATAGGCGAGCAGAATGGCACACAGAAGGAATCCATTCAATTTTCCTGTCTCTGTCAGCTTAACATAGTAGAACATCTTTAACTGCATATGGTCTACCAGGACCCAAAACATGGTAGGGGTGAAATACACAAATTCATAAGAAAATATCCAGATTACCTTCTAGGAACTGTTACAAAGTAACAGTACTAGTAATCTTGTATTAATCCAGGATCCAAAGCCAAGAAAAAGATATTTCAAAGCACCTTTTACTTCCGCAGCTCTCACAGTACTTGCTCTGAGAATTGAAATCATGCTGGTTGTGAATGGGACATGGTTAATTTACTGCACGTAGTTGGTGTGGGGCTGTGTTTTGGGTTTGGGCTGAAACCAGCGTTGATAACACTGAATGTTTCCATTTTTGCTGAGCAGCCCTTACACAGGGCCAAGACCTTTTCTGCTTCTCACCGCACCAGTGTGTGGGCTGGAGGTGCACCTGAACCTGGGAAGGGACACAGCCAGGACAGTTGACCCTAAAGGAACAAAGATATGCCATGCCATATGGCACCATGCTCAGTATATAAAAGTCAGGGAAGAAGAAGGAAGGGGGGGTGTTCAGAGTGATAGCATTTGTCTTCCATGTAACAGTGACGTGATGGAGCCCTGCCTTCCTGGGAATGCTGGAACACCTGCCTGCCCATGGGGAAGTAGTGAATGAATTCCTTGTTTTGCTTTGCTTGCATGCACAATTTCTGCTTTACTTACTAAACTGTCTATGTCAACCCACAAGTTTTTTCACTTTTACTTTTCTGATTCTCTCCCCCATCCCACAAGGGAGGAAAACGAGCAAGTGGCTATGAGGGGGTCAGCTGCTGGCTAGGGGTTTTGAGCTTATTTTCTCTCACAGTAAAAGACTAAAATGTGTACTTTGAGAAGGGAAAAGAAAAAGGGAAAAGTTGCAACCTAGGTAGCCTTACAAAATTCTACATCTTGCGGAGTAGTTTTTAGGTATACCTGAGGTGGTATGTTTGTCATTTTGATTTTAGAATAATGAACTAATCCCAGCTGACAAGCTGTAATACTATTGAGGTGTTTGCTGTGCTAATGTACACTAAAAGCATTACTCTTTTCTCAGGAATATATATGATGTGTTACTGTAAAGTTAAAAAAATATGAGGTAGTCAAATCCGTAATTCCATGATAATCTTGAGAACTGAGACAAAAAGTTCCTACTTTTTCTCTTACTAAAATAAAAGAAAATATAAATTAAAATGAACTTATATTCTTATGTATTTTTTCTTGACCTCCACAAGAGATCAGTATGCTGGTGCTAGTTCCAGTAAATTTCATGCAGTTGATTATCACAATGACAGTTGTATACACAGAAAACAGCACAAGTTAACAGAGAATTTTAGTGAGCAACAAGTCAAACAAGATTGTCACCTTTCCTCTTAATCCTGCAGATAAAAATACCTATTACTAAATATACTCAGATAGAGTAGCTTTCTAATGAAACTTTGTTTACACAGCCACAACATGTCAGTATTCCCAAACAGTTAAGACTTCCAACAGAATTTGACATGAAGAGATGTAGTTAAAAAAAAAATCTACACTCCTACAGAAGTCAGTACAGAACAGGTGCCCAGAAAGAGAAACGCTATTCACTGGCAATAACAGTAAATGACAGAAGGATGAAGACGTCCCCCTTTTTAAACTCATGGAACCCACACAAAAATTCAGTTTTAGCAAACAGGAACTGGGTTCTGCATCTTAGATAGATATTAGAGTATCTGTACACTGAGCCACATGTGGTTTGTATTTACTGACCAGCTTTTTAGAGGTGTTTTAGAGGCATGCTTCTGTCCCCCTGCCTGAATAGAATTTGGAATAAGTTAACAGAGATACCCATCACCATTAGCATCTATACCACACAGTTCTTATCCAAATAATATTTATCTAGTATTATTTCAACTATTAAAATATGGTTGCAAACCACTTTTCTTCTAGTTATTTTTAGCATTCTTACGATTTTGCTTCAGACATCAAGACCAGCTGAAAGGATTAAACAGTCAAATATATTAAACTGATTACCAAAACTTACAAATTCAATAAAAATGCAATGGGATATTGCATTACTGAGATGAGTTTGGAACTTTTTTCCCTAAAAAGTTAGATAAAACTCCCAATTTTCAAGTAGCATCACTTAGTTTATGACATGAGGCAATTCACAGAGGAATGACACAATTAGAATCATCTTTAAAACACTCTATACAGCACTAGAAAGTGACTCCTTGGGACTAAAACAGATTTTTGTTGTTGCTGTTGTTTTTTAAGAGAAAAAAGAAACCACTGCTTATGCAGCTCAATGATAACCCAAAAATCTGCAATCTGATCCTATTTTTACCACAGAATCTTATATCATGCGTAGCAGGTCCATTTTATCTTTTCACAGTCAGTTGTTTAGAAAGTGAGGAAATGCCCCGGGAATACTCCATCTGAGTGTTTACAACTTGCCTCGTAACAGCTTACACAGCACATTAAATTCATTAAAAAGCATCAAGCACCTTTTTCCCAAATAAAATTCATTGCCCTGACACATGAGCACAGGCTCCTTCACAACATATTGGCGAATCCTGGGCAGTTCCAAACCAACACACAGCCTATGGAAACCTTCAGTGCACAGAGACATGGTTTAAATCTTCCCTTTCCATGGGCCTAACAACCAAACTCCCAGCTACAGTGGAACACGCAGAGTGTGATGCACTGCCACAACCTCTTCTCAGGTGTTCAAGTTTCTACCCACAAAACCAGAAAAGCTGTAACATTTCTTTAAGAACAAGACAGCAAAAAGATGCCCACAATGCATTAGCAGCTCAGTATTTAGGACACATACCCTGGCTCTTGCATTTTAGGTTCTCCTCTGATGCTCTCCAACTTCAGTGATAGTGATAAGAGGTTCCTTGTCATTATTTTATTCTTTTTGCCCGTTCAATCACAACTTCTTAGACATCTGCAGTCTTCAGTCACGAGCCCATTTTTGTTTCATTTACATTATATGAGCCACTAGAGCAGAGTTTTAAATTTTCCCTTCCTGCTCAGCTCAGACCAAAGCCCTTCTAGTAGAAAAGGCATCTGTGTAATTCAGCTGCTATATAATAGTTACTTACTGCATAATATACTCACATTTTTTGGAAGTCATAAACATAAAGCTAGTAACCTTGACTAATTTTCACGTTAGTGGCAAAAAAAGACTTCTATTATACAAAGGTCAATTCCAGATATGTTTAGTTCCTTCTTTAGTCCTTCCAAATATAAGACTGCCAGTAACACTAAAGCAAGGCGTTCTTCCACAGCCTCATGGTGGCCTAAGTTTTCCCAAGAAAGCCTGAGTAAACACCTGGGCCCTGAAGAATAGGGATATTATAATGGAATGTCAAGCAACATACTACCAATCCTCTTTATAAGGGAGGATAAATTTTTTTTCATTTCTAAACAGCATCTCTGCCACAGAAATGAACAATGCTTAGGCAACAGTAATCAGAATATAATGACGCTATTTATTCTGTAGCTCCAACATCATCATGAAAATTAAATCATACCAAAGGTTTGGTTAGATTTGCTCAGGGTTTTTTTATTATACCTTTACATATTTGTTACTGATTTTGTTGGCAGAGTGCCCAGAAGAGACTAAACACACACTGTGGAAGGGAAACACAGGCTTTCAGGTGAGTCTGTTAATAAAAATGACAATTACCTATATTAACATTTTCAGATCAACCACTTCTTACTGCTGTGCAATATTTCACCTGCACATATATAGCTTTTGAGGTCTTAGCAAGAAAAGTGGTTCCAAACCACAACTCATACAGTTACTGCTTGGCAAAACAGAAAGCTTTAATGATACCTACTGATCAGATTATCCAAATTTCCAAAGAACAAAGGTGAAAGATAAAGCAGAAACTACAGTGGCCTTGAGGGGGATGTGGGTGCCACACACACAGAAACACTACTGTATCTGTGAAAAAAGATATAAATATTTACTGTAATATGACAAAAATCTAGATTCTGAAGGGATTTACAAAAGAGGAAATAAGGAAAGTCACCCTAAAAACTGCCCTATTCCTCCAAGGTACCTAATACAGCATATCAAATACACAGTATAAGCTGAAAAAATAGCTGACATCATTGACTGAACACACTCAGTTTGAAAGTCCCTCCAAGTGCACCCTGTAGATTTCACAGGTATGACCTTGGAAGCATAGTATTTTCAGTGAAATTCATTTAAGAAAAGCAAAAAATAAAACCCAAAATAAAACAAAAAGCCACAAACCCACAAACTTCAAAGTTTTGTCCATGTGAGTAAAAATCCATGCATGTCCTTTGATAAAACATGACCTGAAATATGATAGTAGTGAAAAACTAAGAAAAAAATATGGCAAATATTAGTAAGGGTTTACCGTGCAGCTAATTTTGTAGTCTGTAATTCAAAATTGTTTCTTTCTACCAACATATTACTAAGAAAAAAAGAAGTCTGCCAAAACCCCATACTTCTATTATTTTAGCTCTAAATTTAGATTTAGAGGTAGAACAGCATCACAGTGCACACTCTTTTCTTCATTACCAGATAAAGACAGAATGATTCACCTACACCATTAAACAAGTCTAAAGATTAGACTTATTAGAAGATTATCCAAGAACAACTGGCAATCAATATCCATCCAAAATGGAAGGGATCTTAAAATCCAAATCAAATATTAAGGAGACTAAGAGTCTGAAGACTGACATTTGCTATTCAATTTCCTACTTCTATAAATACAGCTCCTTTCTACAATACACATTTGGTCAAAAGATTCTTTGATTCCAATTTTTATGCAATGATTTTTAATAATGTAAAACTAAATTTATCCACATCCACACAAAATCCTATTAAGCTATTTGTACAGGATGTGTGCTAGTGAGCAGTTTTGCATGTATTCTTAGAGGCCTAAATATAAGTGCCAAAGCATATTTGCATTATTGTGTCTGTTATCACCCTCTGTTGAATTTAGATGACAAATATCCTACAGACAATGGTTAATGCAGCAGTAATAAAAAACTAGAATAGTAATCATCATAGATTTGAAATTATTTGTAATAATATGCAAAGTCAAATCATTAAAAGAATACATCAACATCAGAAATCAGCAGTTATGTTCTTTGTACCCTCACAACAAGATTTCCCAGGTGAGTAACAAGGTATTTTGCCAGCACAGTGGGCCTGACCACCAGTACCAGTAAAATTTGTCATGAAGAGACGTCAGTTCTTTGATAAGAGAAAGATATAACAGGTTGAAACATAAGGAATTAGATGCATGTGTTTAGCCACACAGTTGCTAAAATGTCTACTGCTGGTTTTCTTCCCCATGTAGTCACAAAGGGTATGCAAGAAAAGCTCTAACAGAAAATTAAGGCAAAGGAAGTTGCATGGACAGAAATAGGAAAGTGCATGTACGAATGCACGTGAAGAGGTTTCCTCATGTACCTATGATTTATCACGTTATTTATTATTCAGTGCTTCAGAACAAGAATTTTTTCACACTTTTCAGCAAAAATTAAATTTAACAGAAAGTGCTACTTTTAAGCAGATATGCCACATAATTAGCAACGACAAATCCACTTACTTTTTTCTCCTTCTCATGATGTTTATCCTGAGAGTGAGAGGAAGAATCACTTAAACTTTGATCATATGACCTATTAGATCCCCGTTTGCTCTTTTTCTAAAAAGAGAAAATATATTTATGGACAGAGAAAAGGAACCATTTGAATAAATAAAATGTATAAAGCATTTCCACTGACAAGATGCCTTACTGCTTGAGGAAAAAAACTTCAGAGCTCCTGTTACTGGAAAGCTGACTAATTACTGACACTAAAATTCACAAGACTACTGAATGTAAATCAGGAAAAAAGCCTATCCCTGTATCAACTTTTACACCTCCCACAAATTTGCAAGATATGCTTTCCACAGAGAAATGAACTATGCCACTTTTTAAAGGTTAAAAGATGCTAGACACATTTTCAAGTTTTTGTAACATAAAACAAAAAAGATGCTGCTCAAATGAGTATCACATGAAGACACTGTGATGCCCTGACATGCTTGAAATGCATTGTAAGGTGACTTCATGACTTATTTATTATTCAAGCGATCTGTCTGGTGTATTTTCATTAAAATGGATTAAAAACCAGGATACAGAATGTTACATTCATGTCTGTGATAATAAGTGGTAGATGTAATTGCCTGTATTTCTGTAATGTCTGAGAGACTAGTTTGGGACTACAAATACTTTATGCTGGGCCAGTGTTCTGAATGTTGGTTTTCTCATAACTGAGGAAGCATTTAAAAGAGTTCAGTGGAATAGTAGATGTAGAACACCCACCATCCTCAGCAGTAAATACTAAGCACCTGTATTTACCACGCATTAACAGTCACAACAATCCTAAAGAAAAGCTGAAACACTTAAAACAATCTTGCCAGTCTGTACTGTTCTTACCACTATAGCTTTGTAAGGGAAAGCTAACTAATTATATGCCAAATATAGAGTTATGTCTTTATCATTAAATTTGGTTTTTAAATAAACATATCTGTTCTCAATCATAGCAGCACTGCAACATTCAAATCAAAGGCATAACAGTATAATGGTTTGCCTTTACCACTAAATAAGAGACCATTTTTGCTCTTTTGGTATATACTTAGCTCAAGACAGCTAAAAAAAAAACAAAAAACTTAGCTTAGTAAGGGCCTAGAAAGCCCTGACTTATCTTCATTATGAAGCAAATTCATCGGTATTTACAAAAGTACAAAACTAACCTCACCAAGCTTATCTTCTAGAAATTAAAATGGTTGACTGGTCCTGTGTTTTTACCTCGCTGCAACCTAAAAGTCACACCAAGTATTCAACTTTTTTAGCAGTGAAAAGAAGTCATCTGCAAGTTAAACTATACTTACAACAGTATCTGAACATAAGTCTGTATATTTTAATATTAATAATTAACATTTTTTAAACATCAGTAAGCCCCTCAAGTCCACACACTCACACATGTACACAGAAACAGATATCTGGAACTGTCAAACTGGCAAGAAGTGAAAGGAAAGACTCCAGAGGTATGATTCAAAACTTACTGCATTAACTGAGAAATTTCAATGTTTTTCATTTCTTGTTTGTTTTTTAAAAATCAAACCAAGTCACTTCCTTAAGGTTGTATTTCAGAGAACTTGCAAGGAGGGAATACTCACTGGCTACACAGTGAGACATAGAACAAAAGAGGTTGGGCAGAAGAGTAACAAGCAGAAAGAAACTGAGTGCTTCTTTATTCTCTAGAAGTAGTATTTTCTAGTTTATTTCAAAATGGACTGAATTCCTAGAAGGCACCTAAACAAATAGCAAAAGAAAACATTCCAGGAACTCAATGAAAAAAACCCACTAAATGTGCATACTATTTCTGGCAGAGGGGGAAAACCCACACACCTATAAAGTAACCACTTATAAAAACATTTCCAGCTAGTACTTCTGTAACTGTGATTAAAACATTGTTTTAATGAAATACAATCTACTTTTTGAACTACATGAAAATATTATTTCTAGTGCTAATGGCAATTCAGAATAAAAGAGTAAGTCAATAACATTTATTTATAGAATTTAATATATACATACCAGTTTATTAAAATGGTATTTACAGTAGCCACAGTATTGGACATTATCTGCACCATTGCCTTCCTCTTCACAAAGAAGTCCTGCAAACTGTGCACTAAAAATAAACCAAACAACATTGAAGGAAAGCCGTTTTACACCAGTTTGTACCACAATATCACAGCTGATAACATATGGATTCTTATATCTGCAATTAATAAGAGATTTCCACACAAATAACTTCCAGCGGCATGTGAGCACATAATCAACCTTTGTAGCCCAGGGAAAAACGTATAATTCATACTTTGGCCTGTTGCCTTTTTTTCAGAACCTTTAAGCTACTCACACAAGTTTACAGTTTGAAAATCTACATTTACTACGCAGCTACTTGCACAAATAAATAAACAAAGCAATCTACAATGACTCTCAGCTCAAATTAAAGCCAAAAAATTATCTAAGGAAAGAACAGCTTTTAACAAAACCATACTCTATCTCCAAAGAAAAGTTTTTCCAGAACTTGCATACATGCTTCTCTGATCTGCTATGGAAATTATTGGGGTTTTTTAATCTAACTTGAATTACATAGTAAATCATACTGTATTTACTAGTTTAAAATACTGTGGCAGGTTAATTTCTTTTAAAAAGATCAACACTTACAAGTTCCATTGACTAAACTAATTATTACCTTATTCTACTACAATGTTTTCAAAACAATTTTGTTTTTCACCATTTGTAATGTTGATATATTTTCTTTATCAAAACCAACCCAGATATTGACAAATCAAATACTGTTACATCTTCTATATCATTTTCATTCACATATGTTGGGGTTTAAGATTCTTCCTTTTGTTTCTTTCCCTTAGGGAATTTTCTCCCATATGTTGCTAGGAGACAACAACGACTGGGTACTTAAGAGAGACAAAAGAAGTTGCCAAAGTCAGGGGAAGAGGGCACCTGGCTGCACTTCCCTCATCTGAGGGTTTGTCTCGAGGGGCCGAGATACCCGAGCATGGGGCTGGGGTAAAGGGGATGGGGCAGCTGCTAGCTCTCTTGAGCTCTCAGCCCTGGGAGGGTAGACAGGCGGCAGTCGCTGTGGGCAGATTTGATCACCAGTGCGGAGTTCTGTCTCCTGCTGCCTTTCTTCTACCGTGAGTGGAGCTCTGCTCCTAAGAGCGGCCGCTGCACTGGGCCCTTACTAACTCCCTACCTCAGCAAACCGGGGACCCTTCGCTATCTGCTCAGGTGCCTCAGCGGAAACCCCGGGCTCCTCGAGCTCCATCCCGCCCCGAAGGGAGTCTCCCTCTCTGCCCTGTTCGGGAGGCGGGCTGCCACCGCCCGGCTGCCACCGCCCGGCTGCCACCGCCCGGCTGCCACCGCCCGGCTGCCCCCGCCCGGCTGCCACCGCCCGGCTGCCCCTGCCCGCCCGTTTTCTCTGCCACTACTCCGCGGTTTTCGCTGCACTGTAGCCCCACAGCTCCTGCCTGCTGGGACATCCCTGCAGCTCCAGCTAGAGCTGCAGAGTTTCTGATACATCTAATCTACCACTCCACGACTGTGCCAGTTCCAGCCGCCGTTCCAGCTTGCTGCTCCTGAGAGTCCTGCTGGGACACCAGGACTGACTGCCCCAGGGGTTTGTAAAGTCAGCCTTTCTTCCAGCCCTTCCCGTCTCGGCCGAGCCGCCATGCCCGCGTGCTCCCCGAGCCCGCGTCACAGCGCCCCCTGCAGGCAGGGGGAACCACCGCCCCCGCCCGCCGGGAGCCAGCAGCGCCCCTGGCGGCTGTGCCCGGAACTGCACCCAAGGGGAAAGGCCTCGAGAGCGAGAAGAGACTTCCATGAGGTTTCCGGTTGGTTTTCTTCTTTTTGTTTGTTGTTGCTGCCATTGTTGTTTGTTTGACTTGTTATACACATACACACTAGTAAAGAACTGTTACTCTTTTCCCCATACCTTTGCCTGAAAGACCCTTAATTCTGAAGTTATAATAATTTGGAGGGAGGGGGGTCATACTCTCCATCTTAATGGAGGCTCCTGCCTTCCTTGGCAGACACCTGTCTTTCAAACCAAGCCACCATAACAATGCAATGTTATAGTCAAAATTAAACGTGGGAGTATTTAAATGAAAGACTATATAATGTGGTTTATTTTCACAGATTTTTAAAAATATGTTCTTGGAAAACCCAGAAATACTAAATACATGCACATCTATAGCTGATACCAACTAGAAAAAATAATTAAGAGAATGCCTTTAAGCAAAGATTTATTGTTTCTAAGCTTCTCATACAAAAAATATACTATCGAGCTCATTTTTCATTAGACAATAGTTCTGGTAATCCCAATCAGATACACCTTGCCCTGGATTTCTGGTAGTCTTCACATTTTTCTTCCTTTTTTTTTTTAAATATTACAGAAGCCTCTAATTATCTCCAGCCATACTACTCTCCAGCTAAATATAATTTTGTAGTATAGACCATGTTTTTGAACCAAAACATTCTAAAAAGTGGCAAGATACATGTTTTCATTTTAAACTTAAGTCTCATACTCTTCACAGCATTCACTGAAAACAGGGTTTTGGAATAAAGTAAAAAGATGAAAAGGACTCTTGTATGCATCCAAGTGTTTGAAAGGAAAGAGACCTTTTCATACAAGTGCTTGGATGTATACATTTTTTCACATCTGTAAGTAATCCCTTTACATGGTATGCACACTTTCAGAAACACAATTCATTTTCACTATAAAAAGAAACTTGACACTGATCACATCCAATGAAAAATTAAATGCTTGTGAAAGAATAAAACCTGCACAGTAGTCAAGCAATTAAAAGAAAAAAAATAAATTAAGAGTTACCAAGATTATCAGCACCAAAACAATGGAATTAAATCCTTCAAGATCTCCCCAAGACATACAAATTATCACTACGGTACACTGAAGAAAATAGATCTAAGTGATTTAAGCTGATGTGCAAATACTATTTCCCTATCTAAACTGGTCATGAAGCAGCATACTGGGGCAGTCATGAAACAGGTAAATCCACGATTACGTAGCTAGACAGCCTAAGTAAATCTGCCTGCTACTGTAAAATAACTCCAGCTGAAATTGAAAAAATTGAAAAATTGAAAACAATGCCTGCGAATTTTGGAGTAGAACTTATTTTGCTTCCTTTTACTTGTTGAAATGTGGTTTAATCTAATTATCCAGCCTCTTTTAGAAGTCCATGAAGTGAAACAAGCATCTCCTGAATGCAAGGAAAACTAAATATCTTAAAGTAGAATGAATCAGATGATGGAGGACACAGCTTTTTTTCTCCAGCAGTAATACATGAAATTTGAATAGTTCAGGATGATCTGTACCATTTAGATAAAACCAGTGAAGTGCATTACTCCCAAATGTTTGGAAATCTGTACTGGAATGGGTGAGTCTACTGCATTTTTACATACAGCTCAGTAATTTTCCCACTGATTTACCAAGAGTAAACATCAAAATCAGTTAGCAGGCAATGCTAACAATGTCTTTACACTTCCATATCCTATTAAACATCCTCTAAGAAAAATAACCCAAGACCAAGAAAAAACCCAAACTCCCCTATGCTTATTCACAGGAGCACACACTATGTAATACCACCCAAGGGAGTATTATCAGACAGTTTTTGCAGTTCACAGCAAAATCTATGCTGCCACTACCTTACTGTTAGTTAAAACTATTATAAAAACAAATCACTTTACTGTATTTTTTACTCAAAGATGTACTAAATAAGGAGTTTATTCATTACACTGCATTAGTTCTTTCTGCAACATCAGAGATAATAAATAATAAAATATACTTACCATGTTACATGAAAAGCTTGTCGACATCCATGTTTATTACATGTCATACAAGCACCAGTGGCTGCTTTACTTTCTCTGCCTTGTTCATCACAAATATAGCATGTCTATCAAAGAGAAAATACTTAATTTGATAAGAAGCATACAAATAAATTCTGTGTTACAGGAGATTCTAGGCTGAGAACTACTGCTTTTTGCAGCTAAGCCAGTGTAAGAACTTCTTTATGAAAGTCTAATCATGCTTGTTAGCAAAAGGAGATCACCTGGTAGACTCTTGGGATTTGTGTAACAGTTAAGGCAGAACAAATACTAATTTGCTGACATTTCATACCACTGTCAACCAGCCAAAGGGTTAAACAGCCAAGGGTTAATAGCATTAGGCTTCCCAACTGTCTTTGCTTTCAAGTTTGTGTTTATGTCCTTTTAAGTCACAATAATTTTAATATTCACTTAACATAACCTGTATTCATGGCATTCAGAAATACCAGATTAGACTGAGTGCCTAATGGTACAATATGCCATAGGGTATAGCTATATATTTACACAATTACACACAAAAACCCTGCAAACTTAAAATTTTTTTGTACATTTGGTGCAAAGAGTTTTTAGGAGTGTCATAGCATGTTTCAATATTCATATGATGCTCAGCTACTTTTAATTAAATTGGTGTTTAACAGAACCCTGCTTTCTTTGGATGACTAGTTCAGTATGACTTGGACAGCCTCATAAACATCTTGTAAATTAATCAATCAAGAACCTTCTGTAAAAAAGCTTAAATGCATATACCAAACCAATTTCAACTTCCAAAATAAGCTAAAATGAAAATATCTATTTAGTACCTGGAAATCTTTTCATAGCATTTCTGTTAATTTATTTCTTTTACTGGAAAGCCATAGCAATTTTTAATATTTTCAAAATCATTCTCAGTAAAACAGAAGAAAGAAATTAAGACAAAAAAATCCAAATACTTCCTCATTATTCAATACTTTTTTTAAACATGTGGCTAATAAATACGGATACATACTGTATGGAAACTCACTAGTATACTAGGTGTCACTACAATCTCTCACCAGCATTCCAGGGAGAAACATCAGGCAAAACTAAATGTCTTTTCACTTTTTCCTGTCCTAATTACTGAAACAGCATTTAGAGAGATTCTATATCATATCACATTTATATGTACAATTTAACAAATTAAGAAGAGATTCTTAATGGAAGTATCATCCAGCAGTGAGGTGGATTAAGTGTTTGTTTTAATATGAGAGAACCTTACCAAGTATTAAACATTAAGCACACTCCTACCTCTGTAGAAACCCCATTATAAGATCCTTAATGAGAAAAGAGAAACCTCTTTGTGCCAAAAAATGTCTCTATTTTAACTGACTCACAATTTTATCACAACCTCTTCTCAGTGAGGCAGAGAATGAGTAGAACAATAAATAAAAATAACATCAACCATGGGTAGTAGAAAACACAGTGCAAAAAATGGACCAAGAGACCACTGAAATTTTTTAAAACATTATATAATGCAAAATACTTAGACAGGAAAATGAGTGAAATTCTAAGATCAGAACAGCCTTTTACAGAGGCTTTTAGAACAACATTTAACAGGAGCTGTCAGCTAACTAAAGCATTTTTGTTAATATGCAAGACTTGAAGGTAGGAGTGTTATTCTTGTACAGTTTCCACACTACTTCAAAAACCTAATATATCCTAAAATCATACCCTATAACCTAACATTTCAAAGATCAGAAAGGGGATAATCCTACTTAATTCTTTGCCTTGCCTCTTTTGTACATCAAGGTGGTGAACACTGATAATTCAGTTGTTTGACAGGATCTGAGACTGGTTGCTTTATAGCTTTCCATACCATGACCTGACACATCTAGATTTTAGGAATGAACAAGGTCATGATCTATCAACCTCATCTGAGTCACTATATTTAAGTGTAACTAACTTCAAAGTAAAATACCTCTATAAACAGAGCGTTTAACAAACCCCATAAAACTCAAGCTCCAGTTGCTTTCTACTTTTTTCAGAGTTTAGTTTCAAGTTCTTTAGGATTTTCCTCACTGAAGCTCAGAAAGAAAAGCAATACAAGCATTCCACTTAGTAGAGATGTAGATTCCATTTTTCAGTATTTACCCTACGTGTAGGGGACCTCTTAGAGCAATTTACAGTAAAATGACTGAAAAATGACTACAAACTACATTATGAACATGTTTAAATGCAACATGGTGGACTGACTACTCATTTTAATAAGCCTGAAAAACCTTCCTACAATAGTCATGAGAAGCATTAAACCTGTTTCCTAGTATTCCATATGAAACTGGGACAAACAAGGTTCACCCTCCTGTTCCAACAGACAGTAAGCTGTCTACAGCTGAGCTTCTCATATTTGTACCTTCTTTTAGACACACAATTCTAGAAGCCTGAAAACCTCTTTCTTTCACAAAGGAAGACTTGCATGTATTTGCAAATCAATACAAATGCTACACCTCTGAAGCCTCTGAAATGCAGAAGTTTAAAACTGTGTCCCACCACCTACAGCTGCACTCTTCTTCAAAGCTCTTAAGGGAAGAGAGTACTCTCCCAAATTCAATGGAAAAGAAGCAAAAGCTTTTAACCCAGCAAGGAATTTTTACTCAAAAACACAACAAATATCTTACTTCCTTTAAAGGCAAAATATATATTTTGCACAGCTGTCTTTATGTTACTGTCAGTATTTCCCCTTCGAAGATTCAAAGTGTGAACCTTCTTTGCAAAAGCAAAGACAGAAGGGAAGATGAGGCAGAAAAAAATTATACAGCAAAAAGTAATTTCAGAAACAGTTTCCTCATAACAGCTACCCAACGGCATTCTCTGATCACAAAATCAAACCAAGGAATTGTACAGAAAATTCTCATTGTTGCAGCAAGTACTGAAAGAGAAGTTTGTCAGCTGCATTCGCTACTAGGCCAATCAAAAAACTCCATATGCACTTATCTTTTAATCAGTTATTAAAAGAGTTTCCTAAAAGCAGTAATTATAGACAATTATCACAGTTTCAAATGAACCTGAAAGAGACAAAGCTCACATAAAATAAAAATATATTATCCATGCATAACCATCCAAGGAACAAGAAACACCTATTTCTGAAAAGAAGAGCAACTAATAGTCCATTTCTTTTCTGGAAGCAACTGTGTAAGCAGAGCTTTCCAGATAGATAACTCACTAATAAAATCATTTCGTGGATTCATTCTGTAATGTGATGGGTTTTAGCCCCAAAGCAGGCAAACTTCAGGGAAATAGTAGCTAAATGTCTCTATATGGACAAGCCCCATGCTCTGGTATCTACAGCATTTCTTCTTGCATTTAAGATTACTGTACACGGTAATACTGCATATTTCGCAGCATTTAGTAAAGAAACAAGTGCATAGGGAAAAAGCCCAAACATTAAGTATTATGTCCTGCCAAAACTTCAACAATATTTATTTTAAAGACTACAGTATAATTTCTCCCTCGTGGTAATTTTCTTTGGCCTCTGCTTTCCCCCAATTCCATATGCTAGTGTTCTATATGTATCCAGCCATGCACAGAGAACTATTTAAAACTTCACAGGAAATAATATCTTAAAATCTCCTATTCCAACCTGAGCTGACAAAGGAGAATGAAATTATCACTAAGCCTCTCTAAAAAAAGAAACAACTCCAGTCATTTTTTCCTAATTCCATGTTTACATTTGTTCTCAGCATGCAACAAATGTTTCAAGAACTGTTTGTCATATCTACTTCTCAAAAAAACAGCTTTTCTTTCCCATTTTTACACAAATTAATAAAGTCAGAGTGAAATGCTTTACAAAATTTCCAATCTTAAAAAAAAACAAAAACAAAACCATTTAAATAAACACAATTTATCTTGAATAGCAATAGAAGGTGAAATTATTTCAGGCTACATGGAAAGGGAACTAATAGTTTGATTGGCTTTGGGGGGTATTGCTCAAGAAAAGCCTCCTTGGGAATCCATGGCAGTTTAACCACAGCAGTACTAAACTCAGCACCCACTACAGACCTAGCAACAGTTGAGAGTTCCCTGTCAGCCCATACTTCCTAAATTCAGTACTGTTACAACTAGACTGCTGTTGGCACTGCAGTTAGATTGGTTTCAGAAGGTTTGCTGCAGCAACTGCAGAACAGCCATTTCTTGGATTCTCCTGAAATCCAAAGCTGCTATCTCCTTGACCCAAAAAGACCAAATAATGACAGTGAAATCTGAGTTCTGTAAAAAGAAAGGAAAAAAAAAATAATAATTTGCAGGCTAGGGGTGTGACCCCAAATTTTGACATTTCTGACACCAGTCTCATTGAACTTCACAATAAACTGTTGTGGCTTGATGAAAGTAGTTTTAGGCTGACTGCTAACATGGAAAATAGGCCTCAGTCAGAACACCCACCTAGAGCACAAGGAGTTGGACAACATCAGGAACTCTCTCTACATTAGCTGTATGGTGCTAGTAACTATCTAGTGAGAAAAAAAATCACAGTAACTACAGACCAACAAAAATGGAAACTGGAATTTTAGCAGCAAAACACAACTGTATTGTCATATATTTAGAACAAAAACTGTTTGAGAAAGAAGCAACTTTAGCTATGATGAAAAGGAATTAAAGACTAAAGAAAAACAATGGACTTTGTCAACAAGCAATAATAAAAAATGCAGAGTACATTTGTTGAAGGATTTACTCATCCAATATCCAATTACCATCAATGGAAATGGTCCAAGATAAAACAAAATCTAAAGTGTTCCATGAAATTTTTTAAGTACACTAAGGGAGAACCAGAACCAAATAAAAAAAATATAACTGACTACTACTCAAGGAAAAAGAAAACAGATGGTCTGTTCCCCCAGAGTTGAGGCAAAGAGAGAAAATAAACTCATTTGTTCTAGCAAACCTTTACTGCTTTGTGTCCAAGCAGAAAGGTTTTATTAGTTCAGTACTGAATCTCACTGTTGTATGTTCTTGCCAATGCAGAGGTAAGCAAATAGTGACAGGCCAATAGAGATGCTCAGGTGAGAGAGCTTGAGAAAATGAGAAAGCTTGAGAAAAACCTAGACTTTGATTGCTGGTTTTTCAGCTACACTGGTAAGCACGATGGACAAAACATATTGACAGCAACTGGAGAAAGTGAAATAGACCAAAGAAAGAATAAAGGGAAAAGGTTAGAAAAGTGGAGGGGCAGCCCATAAATCAAAGATGGAAACTTGGAAAGGGGATGTGAGGGGTGTGAGAAGTCACAGAGGCAACGTGAACAGGGCCTGGTCTCCCTGTAGGAAAAACACAAGAGGTGATGTTCCTTTTTCTTCCCTCTCTTTTTTATAACACAGTCTATTCCTACCTTAATCCAGTGTCCACAAACTACCACAAAATAAAGTGAAAAAAAAAAAAAAAAAAAAAAAAAAAAAAAAAAAAGAAACTACAGGTTAAAAGGACAACACAAGAAAAATATTTAACACAACTAATCAGAAATTCAGACAGTTTGCATCTGCAGAAGGGAATACACAAAGACCAATGTAGTGAAGTGAGGAGAAAGTAACACAAGTGATAAAAGAAAAATGTAACTATCCACAAAGAACACTAACAAGCTACTGGTTTATTGCTCCGCCTTTTGGGTTTTTTTTTTATTTAAAGTCTCACCACACTTTATAAAACATTCCATCTCACTGACAATTATTTAGGAGCAGTTCTCCTATAAGCAAATAATGCCACTAAAGTGAATGCTGTTTACAAAGGCAAAGGTCTGCAAGCATTTGCCTTAATATATTAGCATACCTTTCTGTCCTAAAAGAAATGTTTATAAACATGTTTCTGTTAATATCAACACATAAAACACTAGAACTTTTTGGTAATTAATAACAACATCTCATACAAGCTGCAATAGTATTTTAACCTATGGAAAATATTTCGGATTCCTTTCAAAATAAACTGTTATCCAAAGATCATGATGCTTTTAATTAACAAAACAGTCCCTAATCTGTAAAAAGACTAGTAAAACATGTCAGATAATCTTATAGTTTAATTTAATAATCCAGCTTTCTTAATTCTTCAAGTTACCATAAAGACACTGCAGAAAACTTAGAGCATTACTGCACACGTTTGGGAATTTTATATAAAGTGCATTCTAAGATGTGTAGTTTTATATTCACAAGTTTTATATTCACAAGTTTTAAAATAAATACATTAGATATAAAAAGACATATAATTATACCTTATTATAACGATCATGAGGAACAGACTGCAACACGATAGGCTCCATTGTAGAAACATTTGCAAACTGCACCTCGGGAATGTACAGAGCACAAACCACATGAGCCCAACCTACAAAAAGTTATAATTGTATTTAATGTTTTCTAGAAGCTTAAAGGACATTTCAATGTAGTACAATTATAGTACAAAGAACCTATTATAACAGTTATTTTTTCCACAGACTATTGTAACTGTTTAGAATATTAAGGACATAAATTACACTTAAGTCATGTTTACATTTCATTTTTGTTATCCAAAGTTTAGATGATCAGTAATACATTTTTTAATGTAGTCAGGGAGAATTTATATGACTAATACTCCATGAAATTCAAATACTAATGATTTATACAAACAGTGACACATAAATAGAAATTTTTTTTTTTTAATTTCTTGGATTAACATAGTCATTGCATAAAAGCTACACAAAGTCCTGCAAAAAGGAAGCAGCATCTGACCAACCTGGTATTCTTAAAAGCACAGCATCATAGAAGACTTCTGTGTATAATTTTTATTTTAAAAATGTCATTATGATTTGAATAGACTCCTGTTTCTTTCTGTAGAAAGAAATTGCAACACATACGTACACCCTCACATCCCCTCTATGAAACCTCTTGCTTTTCCATTTATAAAGTTGTGGCCAACTTATTTTTTCATAGGAATACAAATACCTATATCCAGTCCTATTCTAATTCATTAACTTGGGTCATCAATAAATGGTTACTTACCATACTGTGCTTTAACAACATTTTGAGAAAGCCAACATTCTTAACTGTCTGACATTCGGTTGGATGGAGGTTGGGGAAACACCAAGTCAGAAACAAACCCACTAATCTGAAGCCTTTTTTCAACACAGAGATCCTCAGAGCTGTTGGTTTGTTTCAGTGGAGGACCGTATGTCATAACTGCAAATTTAGCAAAAGCTGCTACACAGCTAACCCAACATATTGCTATACTGATGTTAATAACAGAATTATTAAAAGTATTATTGCCTCATCTAAAAGTGAATTTGGTGCAGCTAATCACTTGGTGCAAATTCTGTTCTTCCCCATGAGGAAAACTAAAGTCTCTTGTCACAAGACCTTCAGTATTCTTTAAAAATAATTCTGCTTTCCTCCTACCCAGGCTTACTTGCATGCAAACATTAAGGACATAAAATTACAGACTTACATAATTAGATAATTGAGCAGATTATTAGCTAAGGCAAGCAAAGTAAATTATCATTGTGCAAACACATGCTGTAATAAAACAATAAGAAGACGAATAAACAAACCCCAAAAAAACACAGGAAAAAAATTAAACACAAAATCCACCATATACTGTCTCACTGCAGACCTTTCTGAGTTTTCATCTTGGATTTTCTCTTCTCAACTGCTCTACAGCACCTAAAAGTTCTTAAATTTTTCACCAAACTGTACTCTGACTCTTAAACTGAGCTAAACACAAAGCTGTGCAGTAGTATTGTTGAGACTCTGGAGTGGTATTTAGAATAAAAAGCATATATGCAATTCCAGATACTTTTCTTAAAGCACAAATCTTCCCTAATATCTGCCAATGGATCTGGTGTCCCCTCTGTTTACTAAATTGGTATTTACAATTTCTATGGATGAAAAGTACACACACACACACAACAGTTATAGACAACATTCGCAGTCAACACCACAGGTATCGTTCTAGTATTTCAACTGCAACTAAATACAGTATCTGTGCTGCTCCGTAATTTTGTTCACAAACAGTCTTTAGAATTATTCTGTACAGAAAAGGCAGGAGACTAATATAAGTGTAGGGTAAAAAAAAATCTAAACTGCCAACTTGAGCTCCTTTTAAAACCTGTTCCAGCAGACCATTTTAAAATTATCATTAACAGACAGACTGAGAAAAAAAAAAAAACCAATAACTATAAAAACCACAACCTTTTTTGTTCACATGTCTACTTGAAATATCTTCAGGGAAAGAGCGTTTATAAGGGCTTTTCTGAGAATTGCAAACTGCCTTAAGCGAGAATCATCTTACTAGAGACAAATAAATGTTAACATGGTGTTAATGGTGAATACTTATCTTTAAATCTTCTCTCAAAAAATTAACTCAAATAGAAACACCATTCATCTAATAAAGCCACTAAAGCAATGAAAAAGTGACACTGAAATTTTGAAGAAAATAAACCTTCAGTTGGCTACACATAATCAAATGACAAAAGCTTTTACTTCAGATGTAATTAAGGCTGTACTCCAGTTACACCTACATATAATGCAAAACTATTATGTAAATATACAAAATACACCAGAGACATTAGGGGAAAAAAAATCACTTACTAAGTGAACGGAAATTTAGGTAGGTAAAGAATTTTTACTATAAGGAACCAGTTTCAGGAGTAACTTGAACTGAATTGTGCTCCACCACTATCCCTCTCCACCCAAAAAATCCCAAAAACAAACAAATCAAAAAAAACCCACACCTCCACCCACACTACAATATATTCCTATTTACAAAAGAAAGTACACATCCAAAACAGCTGTGGCCAGTACCAGGCTTTTAACTTTCATGAGGCCAAAACCAGTATCTATATAATGAAACAAATTAAGCACTACAGCACTAAAACACATTTTGAACATGGGTTAATAAATGCCCATGGAACTGAGGACAAGGGACGTTTTCCACTGGTTTCCATCTGGCACCTTCAGATCCCAGATAATCTGGCCTTGTTGGAAAAATCACAATAATATAAAATCACAACAATATAAAATCACAACAATGTCCAACAGTAACTTGCCAGAGGGGTGGTTGCAGCACCCTTATGTTACCAGCCTCAAATGCCTACACCAGAAAAGAAGCCTAACCGTTCTACATATTTCCACTTGGATGCAAGACACCCTGTACACAAGTTCTTAAACAATCTTTTGTCCAAAGTTTAACTGGTGAGGAAATACAGAATTGTCAGAAAGCAACACGCAGCTGACCTGGAAGTGTCAAGAAGAGTTCCCTTTAGGAAGAGTAAGGACGATACTTTTCCATAACAAATGTGGTTAAGAAGTGGTTGTCTAAAGGTGCTGTGAAATCTCCACCTTCTGAGAACTCGAGGTCTGTAGAACTCCTCTACAAAATTTTTATAATTAAGGGAGGTCAAAAAGATTCCATTTTGCCATATAAGAACCAGACAGTAGGAGGAGAACAGAAAAAAGCAAACAAGAACCATTTTCCAAAGCATCAAGAGACTAGCCACTATTGCTACAAAGCAGAAGCATGGAGGTAAGGACTCCGATAGCCGAAGTGTGCTAGATCTCCTGAGTGTCACTGATGGGTGCTACTAACCTATAAACAGTTTTACTTGTAATGTTTTGTGCAACTGAGAGTGTTCCTAACTATATAACACAGTGCAAAAGCACCTTCCCAATCCTCTGTTGACATTTCCTTCTCTTTTCCACAACTACTCAGGCTGAGCACAGAGCTCAGAGTCCCAGCAGAATAAAGGACCTATTGCCATGACCAAAGTTGAATGCTTTTGTCTACTGTTTCCTACAGGATGATAACTGCTTTCTTTGTCTGTAGGGACAATGAAGCATTCTAAAGACACCCATCCAAACTGTACATGAAATCCCACATGAGAAGCAAGCATTTAAAAGGATGTGAAGTATTTAAGACTTCCTTAAAATACATATTTTTCCATTTACTCCATCTAAGCCATAAAGTTTGCACTGTAAACTTCCTATTCAAATCACCTACTACATTATCCTAGGGCAACTAAAATTTTATCAGCAACTATACACCTTTTCCCTCCTTCTCACCTAGGAAGAAAGAACCATCACTAAATCCAGTCCTTTTAAGCTTTACCAATGTTTAAGTGCGAAAAATACTGTTGTACACCCATGTTTTAGATCATAAAATAAAAACCTCCAACAGTACCGTTCTACATATTCAAAAACATTTTCCCTAGTTTCTGTTGCAACTGATATTATTTTATCATTCTCCTCTTCACCCAAACACCACACAGAAATAACAGCAAGATATTCCTGCTTTTTCTTAATTTTTCTCCCAATTTAGCCTGGAACTCATGCCACTTTTGAGATCACTTTTGTTCCAAATGAGTTCATTAAACCCATCTCTATAAACCATATCATTTACTCTTTAAATCAATAATAAGCTTCCATTCATTTTAGTTGTGTATGGTTTGAATCCAGACAAATGGCCACAGATGTATAACTCGCTTTTTAAATTTTACTTATGGAACTTGCAGTAATTGCTAACAAACTCTTACTATCCCCACTGAATTCCTTATATCCAATCCACTTTTGGTTTCATCTCACTTTCAGGACAACTTTAACTGAAAGAAAGGGCAGGACACATGTTTTTGCAAATAGAGATACTGGCAGCTTCCAAAATATTCTTAAAATTTTCCCTTATATTCGGATTTTTTTTTAATTTTATTTTTCAATCTTTGAGACAGTGGCCTTTTGACATATGTGCCTTCTGAAAAACAGTACTATTACCAGATTATATTGCTTGCCTTGCTGACTTTAAAATGAACTTAATTTCTTGTTTTTAAACTAGAAAGCCTAAGAAACACATCATAAGGATTCAAATAAGCCATCAAGTTTGCTTGTTTCTGTGCACTCTTAGAATTGTTTTCTCTGAAACTGCTGAAGAAAACCCCTCAGGGTACAATGGGCTGACAGACTCACTGCCTCTTTTGCTTCAAAATACATTCAAAAATATTCTACAACAATCAGTGTCTCTATCCAGAAATTGTAAAACGTAATTTTTAATTTTTACTTATTGGTAATAGATAAAGTTAAAAGTATTTACTTCAAAACAACTTTCAAGTTCAGTAACTTTGGGAAATGCTGCTGACCTTTTTAAAAAAATCCAGTGTGCTTTCCGAGAAAACATCACACAAATATAACTAAGACATTTTCCTTTGGAAAGATCTTAGAAAAAAAATTCTACCAACTTTAAAACAACATGAAAAACCACATATAAAGCAACTCTAAGATCTGCTTTGATAACACTAATGAAACCAATTTTTTCCAATACCAAAAATTGGAAATTCATGCTGAAAAGTCTTCAAAGTTTAAATACACCATATGAGACTTGTAACATTTCACTTAAATTAATTTTTATATTATCTCTTTGAAAGAGACACTACGGAGTTTTGCCAATTTTTATGTTTCATTCTAGTTCATAAAATGTTTAATTACCACCATAGAATCTATCCAAATGTTATCAATCTTTCACTGAGATTTTTATTTCTGGTGCCTTACTGATTTTTAATCCAGTGCAAACCTAGCAGTACATACGTAGCAGGTATAATTTTAATGTACATTGTTCATGAACATTCAGAGTAACAAAGCTCACACTTCAGACCCCTTGTTGAAAATAAATGTCGATCTGTTATCCCAATGTGATGGAGAAAAGTAATTCCTAGCAATTCCACCATCAGCAAACACAAGACTGTTGCCAACAAAGAACTCTATAATTAGAAGTAAACTCTACCAAAATAAATGAACAAAGAAAACCCGGGAAGATAAATAATACCTAGTATGTTACCCATCTAACTAAATTTTTGCCTTTACAACTACTGCTTAATTGCCCAAAATTTGATTCCCAAGCGCCTTCCCCATAAATGAACTCATAGTATTTTTAAACTGCCTTCCAGTGCAAATGTTCAAGCCTTCCTTTTATAGTCTTTGGCTTCATAATAAAATAACAGCAACAAACTTATAACCCATCCTACCACTGACAGTAAGGGAAGCCCATGTCTTGCTTATGAACTAAGAAGCACAGAGTAGGGACTCCACCACAACCCACGGTCAGCGCTGAAGCTGTGCAGCAAAGCACCAACGCACTGCAGACACCAGAATCACGGAGCCACACTGAACTCCAGCCACAGGACCAGCCTGGTAGCACAAGAGTTCTGGGATATCATCACCATCCCCTAACCATGCATCAATGTCAGAGCAAAACTTGCTTATGCATTCTAAGTTCCTAAAGAGTCCATTATATTTCATTAAAGAAGTCTTGCTTTATTTCTAACTACAGCTCACTCCCAAACTAAAAGAATGTATTTATTATTCTAGCATGGAAAAATCTTTCTGTATTGAAACGTTAGTTTCTTATGAGGGTTGCTTCAAGTTGTCAATTAAGGATACACCTCAATCCATTTCAGCTGTAGACTGTCACTGAAAAGCAGGATCTCACCTTGCTCTTCGCTTTCAAGTGTACATTCTTGCCCTCTCTTTGCAGCATGAGTTTGTTATGTAGGAGGGCAAATAAGTTTTTTTTCCTCTCATTGCTAAGTTTGCAGAAAACTTAATAGTTTACCTTTGAGCAAGATAAGTCAACGGTTTGAAGCAACCCACACTAAGGTCACATGATTACCATACACAAAACCATCAGTGCAGAAACACCCAGTGAGGGGAAAACCACAGTCCCTCCCTTTCAGCAGAGGTCAACAGCTGTCCTAGATTACATGAAATTGCACCTCCATTTCCACAACTATCAGATCTGCTGACTGACCCAAAGGCTGAGCTCTATCCAACTCTGCTGGATTCACCTTTGAAACAGGTACTTAAGACCATTACTGTTACTCTTTGCCAAAGGGAAAGATTAAGAACTATTTTAAACCTTTAGTTAAGGGTCTCTTCATTAAGGCATTCCATATACGTTTAACCCTGATCCTCCTTTCCTGCAAAAATAAGAAAACTTGTAGATAAGAAACCTGTCAGCTGAAGTTACTGTCTTTTCCTTACTCTATTAAATAAAGATTTAGAGTTTGCTATAGTTAATACAGCATTATTCATATTATATTGTTTGATCCACTCTTTGAAAAGGAGTATAAAGAACGTACCACACTAACCACTAAGTGCTCTCACTGTTTTGGTTGGTAGTCAACCTCATCATCGGTATAGAATGGACAATTTGTTAAAAAGGTAAAATAAACACTATTTGTCTATGAAGAAAAAGGCTTCATCCAACAAAGCCCTACTACTGAATTTCACAAAATACTCCATTTAGAAAAATCTAGTCCTCAAGTAAAGAATTGATTCATTTTGAATCATCACTCTGCAGCACAACAAATAGTTTGTTTTTGAAACAGCTACAGATGAAATTCCACTGGTCCACTGAGTAAGCTAACAGTTTTAATAATTTTATCTGGCATGCTATGGAATTACTGAGTTTCTTCCACCTCTCTCAAGAAATCCTCTCATACAACAAAAGGAAGAAATGTATAAATAAGCACCTAAAGCTCTAAAAAGAATTTCTACATATACACTGTGACTATCAGTAATGTAAATCATAAATATACAATACTTTACATGGTAATACAGGCATTTATATTACTGCAAGATTTTAAATTTACTATCTTTTTTCTCTTTCCCAGTAAAAAAAAATACACACACTGCTGTAAATCTGCTCAAAAAGAACATTTGTAGGTAAGCACTTGCAAAATGCATACGTCTCAGTGTGTACATATAACATTATACCATCCACATTCTTAGATATTAACACCAAGAAAACTCATCAGAACAGTAAACCAGACAGTGAGAGACTAATAATAACAAGAGCAATGGGAAAGCCTAGCATATAATGTTTTTATAGACTTGGGAGATCCTGCCACTAACCCAGGGGGTGGGAAGGGGGTCTGGACCATGACATAAAACCACCACATTGTTAGCTGGCCTTTCCCCAAGCAGCTGCATGAAAGAAGTCCTGGTGAAAAGTCACATAAAGAATGCTGTTACACAGCATTCCTGATCATCATCCACTGGAATCAGATTTCAAAGTAACAACTTGCATAGCAAAATCAAATCTTTTAAGCTTACAGAAAATTGTAGAAAAAAATTACTGCAAGAAAACTATTTAAATACAAGATGCACTGTATTAGATACAAGTGAACAATTTGCTTAAAAAACAGAATTGCATACTCAGTATTATGAGAAGATAAAAACTGGCATTCAAAAAGCTTTAATCAGTCCAAATGGTCATGATCTTATTTCCTCCTCACTGAGCGTCAAAAATCCAAAGGAAGTTACTGCAACAATTAAGGAAATATTACTGAACTGAAAGGCCCAAAACTGTCAAATGCCAATAGTTTTCAAGTATCTTCAAACAAATGCTCACTTTTTACTTCTCTGTTTTTCAAAAGATGTGTTTATATTTTTACCCAACTATTAATCCACTTGCCAATCCACCAAGCTAAAGGAAAATTCAATAGCCTTCTTACTCGTAAGACAGAAAATCAATAAGTAACTCATATACGTATCACATTTTCTCATTTAAAAAAACTTTTATATTCAGTCATGTTTAAAACTACAACGGTTCCCCTGAATTAACGTGAATACCAAATTTATTGAGGAATTCTGTCAACAAATACATACAGAAAGAAAAGTTCCTTTTTCAATTCAATCTTACTTTTCTACTTTTAGTATTAATAAGAAAAGAATAATTAAAAAAAACGAACAGGTAGTAGCCTAATGTAATTTATATCATTCCAGTCTCTGAACAACGACAAGGTCCTAATGTTCATGTAAAAATGAAGTCCATGTGCAGGATTATTTTTTGTTCACAGAACTTAACCAGCGACCTAAGACAGTTGTAGATATTAGGCAGACAAAATATTAAAACTTATTCAAAGCTAATTCCTAAAATCTCTTATAAATACCCTTCTCATAACTGTACAATGTCCTATTACTCTTAAAAATTAATTAAATCAAATGTGTAGCTAAATACAGTCAACTCTTTACAATCCTTAGGACAGATAAACCACACCACAGATACTAGTCCAGACTCCACTCGGCTAAATCCAAGAGTATTGTTTTCAAGATCTGTGCAAGTGCAGGAGCAGAACAGCCATTTTCACGCAGTGCAGAGACTGAACAAGCACCTGCTAACAGACCTTAGCTGCTCCTGCTCAAGATCAGTTCAGGTTTCCGACAATGGAAAGCACAGGAGGCACACTGAAGCAGACTAGGACACATTCCACGCAAATCCACACAGAATTATCTCTTTGGGTTCACTTCAGGTTGTGATTACAGCACCAGGAGCCACCATGACCAAGCCAAGAACAGGCGGGCATCTGTGTGCTCTCCAGTGTACTCAAAAAGGTTACGGAAAAAGGTGCTGGGAAGGTGAGCACAGAATAACTGATCTTTGCCTCCCCAGTTTGCAAATACCAAGTGGTACCAAATAAAACCATGAGGTAACAGGTTCGAAAGAAACCCACGGACACTGATCAACTGCAAAATGCCTTGCCATGCAACATTATGAACACTAAACTTTCTACAGAAGGGAACACTTCAATAGTGTTACGGACTCATCTTCCATTAAACACAAAAATACCATGTCTGGAGCAAGAAGTCCCAGAGCATAAATGCTTGTAGGCTGGGAAACTATTCTGAGAAGGTACATGAGACTATTCTCAAGTATCTAGTTCATAATGACAAAGAGAGCAGGACAAGTACTTTTTGGCCTCCACGATATGCTCCTCTCCTCTATCTCAGGCTGTCACTTTTAAGTTCTCTATAAAACCCATGACAATACTGCTCCAATAGTGCTGTATTTAAGGAATCACTGAAGACTGTAATTCTGTATTTGCCATAGGTGACACTAGAGGACCCACATTAACCTGGTAAGCACAACTAAGGCAGAGTCAGACTCCAAACAGAAATATAAAACCTAAAAAGCAAATCTAAAATAATGGCGATCTCCAAAAGGTCAGATAAGCAGCAACAGGCCAGTAAAAGGAGGGGGAGCAGGAGGAAGAATGCACACAAAGGAACCTCCCACTACGTGGGGGGGTGCGAGGGAGAGACAAAAACTTTACAAAATACCAACATGACCACACCATATGCTACCACAAGATATAGTCAATTAATCATACTTATAGTCAGTTAATAATACTTATAAACAACACAAGTTTGATTCCCAGACTACTGTCATACATGTAGTGCCTCAGAGTTCTTAAAGGCTAGATAACACCATTACAGAAGAGCTCTAAGATTAGGCTGCCTTCAGTTATAGTTGTGCAACTGACTTGAGACAGCTAATGCACAGGCTGCTGCTAAAAGAACACTCCTGGCCATTCCTTCTATAAGCATTAGCATGGGCAGCTAGGTCAGGGAAGTTTTCATGTGGCTGAAAAGGAATACAGCAGCAGAAAAAAAAGAACAGTTTTAAAAGCTAGTATCATCACAAAGGAGGAGAAAACAATGTACAGCAAGGACCCTGACTGGAGTAACTGCATCTTACTGCAGGTTAAGAAAATCATGGAACACTATAGTAAAAGCTCAGTAGCCCATTAATCTTCGAAACATAAAAGGAAATACGGTACCTTCAATGCCCAAAACACAGTCCTTCACCTTATTGTAAAGCACATTAATACAGAAGACTAACTATACAGAAGACTTTAAAAAAAAAAAAAACAAACCTACAGGAGCAGCAGTTCATGCATGGGCTAACCTATCTGCATATTCAAAACAAAAAAGCACACTACTTACTTCTGGCTGCAAAATGAAGTTATTTGTTGCCAGAAGGCAGAAAGAAGAAAAACCTCATATCACTGACTTAAAATCAGCAATTTCTTCTCTTGTTCTGAAAAGCTAAGACTGTTGAATTATTTCTACACTTTGAGAAAGACTGCACAATTACAAGTTTATAAAGCTAGATCCTTACAAGGTTTTACCAGAAATGTTCGTTTCCAAGTTTCTTCTCAAATACCTGCATCTTTTTATGATTAGCTTAGCAACAAGAGGTGTAAAAGCATTAAAAAAAGAAGTATTAACCTCCTGAAAATGCCATTTTCAACTGGCAAGCCCATTATCTGATCTTCAAAAGTATTTCTCTAAGTCTAAAAATCTTCTGGTGCAATCTCTTGTTAGGCAATTCTTTGAAAGGAAAGCTTCAGGTAAGAATGCAGATTTCTGAAATGCAACACCAGTCAAAGTATTTTCCAAGGTGCACATCCTTCTGTAAAGCTATTATTTAAAGGACATTTGGTCCACAAAGTAGAATTTGCTGCTTTCAACACCACAGACAAGATCTGTTAAGGAGACTCGGTGTTTTCAGAAGAAAATATAAATTCTTAAGCCTCTTAGCTATAAAATTTTCAGTATGAAGCTTTCACTGATGAAAACACTTGAGTATTAAAATTATAGTACAGTGTTACATCTTTGCTATTTAAACTTAAAGCATTTGGATCCTATAGAGTAGTTCACTTTCAGACAAGAAGTTATAATTACAATTAACAGAGCCATAAGCGAGATAACTAACAGGATGCTCACATCTTTGATGCACACTATCAAAGTTAGTTCTCAAGACTTCATGGAAAGAAAAAGTTTCAAGACCACCACAGACACCAGCAAAGCATTCCCAAATACCACTTTAAGTATAAAACCAGAAAACACTTCAGCTACTTCATGCTTCCCAAATTTTACTATTTCAAGACATATGAGGCTTTCTTATTACTATTTCCTAAAAAGAAAGTGTCCAGCTACCATTTCTAAAGACATTAATTCAACATTGCACGTATCAACATGAGAGGAATAATAAAGAGGTATAAGACTTAAGTACTGGGCTCTAAGTTCAGTGATGTGTTTGAGTCAGTTGACACTAATATGGTAAACCCAGAACATAGATATATATCTATATGAACAGAGCAGTCAAAGGTACACAAGGGAAAGGGTAGATCAGCACAAACATGAGCCCTGTGTTTCTGCAACTCAACTGCAACAGAAATAGCAAAGCTGCATCAACACTAAGCTAAGATAGAAATTAGCTAGAATATTATGTACACAGCATAGAATCTGCAGAATACAATTTACATATACTGTCCAAGTGAATTCCAGAATAAAGACCATACTGTTACCAGGCTATTTACAGACAGATGATGGATGGGAATTTAAAAGTATGTACTAGAGAGAGAAGGCAGCATTCCAAAAGTGATTGAAAAGTTAATTGAAATTTTTCACTCATATCACCCAGCTATTAGTATAAACATAATCAAGACAGGATATTCATTGGAGACTTTCTCTAGCAGTTCTACTCAGCAGGAGCAGAACTGATGATAACCTGAACAGTGAAATTAGCAAGATGCAAGGGAGAGGTAATCACTACTGCAACTTTCCAGCTCTAACTTCTTTGTCACAGAACCTATTAGTAAATCAGGCATGAAAGAGTCAACCTTTGAAAATGCACTGGTGCATTCAGTCTGGGCTGTAGACATAAAAATTCCACTTCCCTCCATGAATGGTGCACTTTCAACAGCTTTCTATAAATGCTCAGTCTCCAACTAAATACACCCAAAATTCATCCATTTTACCCATCAAATTTTAAGTTAAAACGCAGTTAAGTTAAATTGTAACTTTTTTCCTAAGAATGAAACTAAGAATAATCATAGATGTCCTCAAAGTAAATTGAACCTGAAGTGGACAAATAAGGGTTACTGTAAAATAGTTATCTCTTTCCAAAGCAGTCAGTGTTTTCTTTTATGTTTAGGATCCTATAATTTTTCCACAGATTTATTTCCCTCATACAAAATAAGAGAGTTCACAAAAAGCAAGAATAAAACTTACCCCCATTATCTGTTCTCTTTAAAGCACCATCCTTATGAGGGCATAATTCACATCTCTAGGAAAAAAAGCAAAAATAAAATAAAAAAATGGAATGATCATAGAAGCATTGAAAAAGAAACAACACACATTAAAACTGTTACCTGATATTAAGGAAGTAATCATTCTTTAAAAGTGAATGGGTTTGTTTCCCCTTAACCTTTACTTGAATATTTATGTTAGTTTGTAAAAAATAAAGCTTTCTCCTCCAGATCTTGAAACTATGACACACATTAAAGCTACTCACAGCTCTACCTCCAAGACTTTCTTCCTGGATTCCACACCCTGGAACTTTGGAGACAAGCCTCCAAAAACTATAGCACAGAGTAGACTTAAATGCCAAGAAGTTTGGACACAGTTCAAACACTCTCTACTGTATTTCCTTCTCCTAGTCTCTCTGTACTGACCAAGATAGTTGATCACGAAGAAGCGCTGTGGATATGATCAGCACAGGTGCACATAACCACGGCTGGCTATACAGCCTCTGCTAACTCCCACTTATCCAGAGAAATGAAAACCAACCTCACTTTCTGTCTCAGAAAAAGGAAGTTGGCAACTGTATCAAAACTACATGTCTGGAAATAAGCAGTTTGATCACAGAATGACAGAATAAGCAGAGATGCAAGGGATCCACAAGGTTCACCAAAGCCCAACTCCTAACCCTGCACAGCACCATCCCAAGAGTCATCCCAATGTGTCCAAGAGTATTGTCCAAACGCTTCTGGAACTCTGTCAGCACTCTTGGTGCTGTGACCACTTCTCTGGGGAGCCTGTTAAGTGTGCAACCACCCTCTGGCTGAAGAACATTTATCTAATATCCAACCTAAAGCCCCCCTGACAGAACCTCAGATCACTCCTTTGGGCCCTGTCACTGGTAACCACAGAGAAGAGATCAGTGCCTGACCCTCCTCTTCCCCTCATGTGGAAGTTGTAGACTCCAATGATGTCTTCCCTCAGTCTCCTCCAAGGTGAACAACCCAAGAGACCTCAGCTGCTCCTTACACGGCTTCCCCTCAATGCCCTTCACCATCCTCATGGCTCTCCTTTGGACACTGCAACACTTTAATGTCATTTTTATATTGCAGCACCCAGAACTGCCCCCAGCACTTGAGGTGAGGCTGCCCCAGTGCAGAGCAGAGCAGGACACTCCCCTCCCTTGCCCAGTGATGCTGTGCCTGATGTCCCCAGGACAGGGTTGGCCCTCCTGGCTGCCAGGGCACTGCTGGCTCATGTTCAACTTGCCATGGACCAGGACCCCCAGGGCCCTTCCCACAGGGCTGCTCTCCAGCCTCTCATTCCCCAGTCTGTCTGTACCTCCAGGGTTGCCCCATCCCAGGTGCAGAGTCTGGCATTTGCCCTTCTTAAACTTCATATTGTTGGTGATTGCCCAGCCCTCTAATTTATGAAGGTCTCTCTATAGGGCCTCCCTGCCTTCAAGGGATTCAACAGCTCCTGCCAGTTTTGCATCATCTGCAAACTTGCTTAGTGTCCCATCCAGTCCTGGGTCGAAGTCATCTATGATGTAATATTCTTCCAACATACACCAGGATCACAACAGAACAGTTTTTCTGCTATCACTACCTCCTATTAAGTTCCTAACATCATGTTTATCTCTAAGTGTCCTAGAGCGATTTGGAACCAATTCCAAACCAGAGACGACAGAAACTACCAGATTTGACACACCTTCCACTTCAAGTGCTTCAAATTACAAGCACAGGAACACCACTAGGGATCCTACACTACCTATCACCATATTACCACCTTTATGTATTCCCTGATTAGGGACAACTCAAAGCATACAACCTAATAATCTTCTTAAGCAAATCAAGATCATCAGATGCAAACTTAACACCACACCCTTCAAACAGAGTGGGACACCTGTTCTTTTTGCTGTTCTCTGAACAGTGCTATTCTCCATTACCAGCTAACTGACAAGACAGCAGATAAAAGAGCCTATGATGCTAGAAGTGCCTCAGAAACAGATCATGCAAACTTACTTGAGGAACTAGAAATTCAATTCCTGAAATTCATATGGCTAAAGTATATCTCTAGGACTATCTTAACGTGTAAGAAATTTCTAAGACTATCTCTCTTAACCTGTAAAAAATTTATATTAGCAGCAAAGAGGCTTTCAAGGAGGGTAAAATAGAAAAAAAAACTTGTATTATTTTTTCTCAGTGCACTGGTATACAGAGCTGCACACAGAAAGAAAAATCTTTAGATTGTAGCCTTTTGTCTTTTGCTTCACCAATCTCTCACACTCACTAAAATGATCAGCAATTCACTGAAAGGCAGCATTAAGTCTATGGTGAAATTTAGATATAAAAGTGGCTGAAAACATATTAATCATTCTGCAAGTTGCCTGCAGATTTGGATCATTACACCTTTTTTTTTTTTAGTCAAGACACTGAAATGAACTAATCAGTTAATTTTAAACAACATCCTACATATGCAGTATATTTGCAAGCTGTATCTGAACACTTCAGCTCTCCAAATATTAAATACTAAAGTGCTGAGAGAGACACAGCAGCAACAGTTTCATTTCAGTGAATTTCTCATATACTGAACCAGATCCCTAAAGAAAGAAGCCTGGTATGTATTGATGGTCACAGTGCAATAAAGTTTGCTCCCACGTCAAAGCTGCAAGCTGGCAACTTAAAGCCAATGAGACGAGATGATGTTAACAGCTCTGAGAGAAAAGAAGCTGTTAACAGCTTCTACCTTGCCCCACCTTTGCAAGCCCATGGAAGTCTGACATACATTTTCACTACTGGCAAAACCAGTTTAGGAAGTTCTCTTCTTCCCTTCACCTCCTCCTCATTAATTTCTCCCTCCACCATTCCCTCAGCTACTGACACAATTATCTGTAGGACGGCCCCTTAGAAGAGATCAGTGAAATAGAATGAAATAAACTTTTTAACATTTTTAATTCAGGTCATATCACTGATGCAATTTAAGTATAACCCCACAAACAGTTGCATCAGCAAAACTGAAGGCAGGGAGCCACAGCACTGCAGCACCAGTAATTAAAGAATTAGCAAGCTTCTTGTGCAAACTTTACCACAAAATAAATCAAAATGACCACAGGACACTAAGATCCAATGACTTGAGCCAGTCCTTCATGCAGAAGACTTAAGCATGCTCCATTCAGTCTCATCAGCTTCACTTCACTTATTTTTGTCTCCTGTGTCTACAAGGACTCAGGTCCCTCATTAATCCTCTGCAGTCCTGGCTTCAGCCAGTCAGAGCAGATGCAAGACAGAAAACTGAAGTGGAGGAGGAAGCTCTGACAGTGGAAGAAAACTTGAGTGCAGAATTGCACTCATCTCTCATGGTGCTGACAATTGGTAACTCTGCAGAGATATTTGCATTTGGATAACAAAGAGCACTTCTGGTGCCATGAAATCTGGCTACAATCTGCAATAAAGTAGCACCCTAGTAAGCTAACAGAGCAGACGGCGACTTGGAGCCTTTCTACTCCCTTTCTCTGCAGTAGCAACCTAACTCCTTCTCAGCCTCCACACTCTCAGATTCTGTCACCCATTTCTGCTCTGTCAAGTTTCAATATACACCACATAGTAAAACAAGGAGCTTTGCCAGGTGGGAACAGTGAATCTCATGCCTTGAGACAAGCAGCTAGCAGAGAATTTTTCTTCTTTGAACTAACACTTTATTACTAGTTCTAAAATGGATGGAATAATATTTTGATCTTTTTATCATGCATGTTGATGATGCAACACAGTATATGGAATAATGTGATGATCCATACAGATGGTCTCTAATATTTGAGCACACGGATCGTGACAGGGCTCTTTTCTCCAGTTGTGTGTTATAAGTCTTATCTCTGGCAAAGGATTTCTGACACAGATTTATTGTCTGAGCGTTCAGAAACACTGTGGGGGAACTTCTAAGCCAGCTGTGCAGGGCAGAGGGAATAGGTAGCAGGGGCAGATACAATGCCTACAAGATACCACAGCAAATAGGGCAAGCTGCTATGACTGATCAACAATTCAGATAAACATCATCAGGTTAAGCAGTGCAAATGTGAACACTACAGAGGCTGACTGTGACCCTAGAGAATAACCATGTCCCTTGGTGTTTTAAAGGGCACTAGTCCAATACAGAGAGGTGCAGCAGTGCACGTGCTGCTGTAGGTCCAGGCAGATGTCTGAAGAGAGTGAAGAGATAAATACCGGCTGAAGGAACACAATGAAGTTGTAGAAAATGACATCATCCTTTTCCTTCCTGTCCTTATAGAGTGTAAGGACATCTCGTTTTTGCAGCTCTTTGGTGGAAGAGACTAAGTTCATGGATCTAGCTTCTGTCCATGTAGAATGGGGTGAACTCTCAGCAGGAATGGCTTTGGACTATGAGGTCTCCCGTAGAGGACTAAAGCGAAACCAATCTCAAAGCTGTGAAGCTGGAAGAGCCTGACAGCATGACTGTCACAACTCACTTCTGAGCTACATAAACAGCAACTTAATTAAGTAAACAAAGACTGATCCTACACCTTTAGCATTCAGGCAAATTGAGATTGCCTGGGTCTGATGAAAAACCCATTGCCTCCTGAGGTGTCCAGTCTTTAAAACATCACCCAGCAGAGAACTAAAACCAGAAGCATGAGAGATCCATGCAGCAAAAGAAACTTTTTATCCCCTCAACACTATTAAAAATGCAAAAACAAACAAGAAATAAAGAACTGAATTAATAACAAACAAAAACCCCATCCCCCCAAAACCAAAACAAAATAACAAAACAACAACAAAAAAAAAAATCCCAGAGGTGTCCACTAAAGATACCCATCAGAAAAAAGTTGCAAGAACGGAAGACCAAAGTAAAACAAGGAGCTAAATAATTCCAGCTTCCCATACTGAATCAGTTACAGTCCAACTTGGCTCCACTGCATTGTGATATAGTGTTCTTCTATTCTAGATAAATATGCGTTTCTGTTTTAACCAGGACTAAAAGCCACCTTAACCAGCATTAGGTAACATTATACAAATATCATTTTTCAAGTCTTTTTGGTAAACCTAGTTCTACCAATTTTTCAGCTGGAAAGGCACAGAGAAACTGATCCAATCCAAGAGAGTATCTTATTTATGTTGAAATGAAGAGAAAGAGCAAAAGGCACATGGTAAATAGGGAAGATAAAGAGAGACAGGGACAAGACTATACAAGCAGGAGAGAAGAAGAAAAATAGCAATAGGAATATAAAATTATTCTTCCCTCAGGGTTCTGAAAATTTGGAGCACATTCATAAAGCATCATCTGCAGACATCCATTACATGTTGTCTCTTGTTCTAAGAAAACAAAGGTCAAAGAATTCTTGTGCAAGTAATTTACTGAACTGTGGCCCAAGCTAGGCCACTGGAACCATTCACCTGAATAATGACTGTCAACCAAGTAAAATCCTGCAGGACTGAATTCCCAGCAATGCAATGAGGCAATAAAACGTTTCTTTCAGTGTGACCTGTTAACCTAAATAACACAAGATCTACAGCAGATTAAACAGACCACAGTGCCTTAAAGTTAACCAAGACATCAGGCTGCAGTTCCAGCTGATTTTACTACAGGCCCACTTTAAGGCAGCATAATTGCACTGTGCTGCCAGAAGAAGATGACTGACCATCCCCTGCTGTGTCCTTTCTACTGTCTTCCTTGCTCTGGGAAAAGCATTCAATTGACTATATGGAAATGCTAACCAGCAACCTAAAAATAATTTTTTTTTTCAGTCATATCACTTCTTTGAGCCACCTTTCCATAAGGCCACATGAACAACATTAGATAACAAACGTAACAGGAACACAGACAGGTGGTCAGGAAAGGATATAAAAGATATAACTACTTTATTTGGGAGGTGACTTTATCTACACTGGCTACAAATCAGAGTGGAAGTCCAACCAAAGGCCTTACTTTAAATAACAGAAAAAGAAAGCAAGCAAGAAAGCAGGAAAGCAACCATACGTTTGAAACAAACTAATTTTATGTTTGTAGTAATACAGACATATTTCTTCCTCTATTTTGTTTTGATATTTCCCTGACATTCCTGTATTTAAAGATTTTCAACAGGCATCAGCCATATATGCAAACTGTTGCATTTGGAAGCTTAAATTCCCTGTCAAGGTGCATATACCCAGCATGACACACTTCCAGAACAGTTTTTATTCTCCAAAGTACACTTTGATCACAGAATTACTGTTTCATACTGCTGACAACAGGAGCAAAAAAACACAACCCCAAGCTCCAAAAGTATTTAACTGAAAGTAACAACTCTATGAGATTGCAATACATGATCCATGAAGTTACAAATAACAAAAATAGCGAATTACATACAATCAGCATAACAGTTCTTGAACCTCGACACGCAACCTCTTTCAATTCTTTTCATCAACAAGAGTTAAAAGTTATCAGCCAAAACATTTTATTCTGCTGCTCCTGTTAATCATTAAACAAACAGAAGAATGGTTAAATCCACTTGTTGCAATTTGAGTTCACCTTTTAGTCAAAACATGAGCTGGAAGACAGAAGCAGAGAACAGAATGGAGTCCCCATAATCCAGGAGGAAAATTGTCAGTGACATGTCATGCCATTTAAACAGCCACAAGTCTATGGGGCTGGATGAGATCCACCCAAGGGTACTGAGGGAGCTGGCAGAACAGCTTGCCAACTCATTTTCAACCACTTACCCGCAGCCCTGGCTAACCAGGGACGTTGCAGTTGACTGGAGATTAGCAACTGAGACACCTATCTACAAGAAAGGCTGAAAGGAAGATCGAGGGAACTGCAGGACTATCACCCTGACCTCAGTGCTGGGAAGGTCATGAAGCAGATCACCTTGAGTGATCACAGGGCATATACTGAACAACCAGGGAAATCAGGCCAGCATGGGCAGCTCCTGATGGACCAAACCTGACCTCCTTTTGGAGGGTGACAAAGTGACTCAGTGGATGAGTGAAAGGCTCTGGATGTGCCTACCTGGACTTCAGCAAAGCCTTTGACACCATTTCCCACAGCATCTACTGCACAAACTGGCTGCTCATGGCTTGGCTGGGTGCTCTGTTGGATGGGTAGACAACTGTTGGGATGGCCGGGCCCAGAGGCTGATGGTGAATGGAATCACATCCAGTGGTGTTCCCCAGGGCTCAGTGCTGGCACCAGGTCTGTTTAATATCTTTATCAATGACCCACATGAGGGGATCCAGGGCCCCCTCAGTCAGTCTGCAGACACACTGAGGTGGGTGGCAGTGTTGATCTGCTGGAGGCCAGGAAGGCTCTGCAGGGGCATCTGGACAGGCTGCAGTGATGGGGACAGGCCAGAGGGCTGAGGTTCAACAAGGCCAAGTGCCTGTGCCTGGTCCTGCCCTTGGGTCACAACAACCCCTGCAGTGCTACAGCCTGGGGCAAGTTGGAAAAGGACTTGGGGCTGCTGGTCAACAGCAGCTGAACATGAGCCAGCGAGTGCCCAGGAGGCCAAGAGGCCAATGGCATCCTGGCCTGGATCAGCAACAGAGTGGCCAGCAGGACCAGGGCAGTGACCAAGCCCCGGGTACTCAGCACTGGTGAGGCCAGTATCAAACCTCAAATCTTGCGTTCAGTTTTGGGCCCCTCACTACATGAAGGACATTGAGGTGCTGCAGCATGTCCAGAGAAGGGCAATGGAGCTGGGGAAGGGTCTGGAACACAAGCCTGATGAGGCACAGCTGAGGGAGATGGGGTTGTTCAGCCTGGAGGAGGCTCAGAGAATAGCTTATTTACAACTCTACATCTCTGTGCTCTCTGACAAAGGGTGTATCAAGGTGAGTGTCAGTCTTTTCTGCCAGGTAACAAGCGACAGGACAAGAGGAAATGACCTCAAGTTGCACCAGAGGAGGCCTAGATTGGATATTAGGAAAAATTTCTTCACTGAAAGCGTGATCAGACTGATCAGAACAGGCTGCCCAGGGAAGTAAAATCACCCATCCCTTAAGTGTTCAAAAGGCATGTGGATGTGGCACTTAGAGACACAGTTTAGTGGTGAATACGGTGGTGTTAACAGCTGGATTTGACAATCCTGTTTTTTTCCATTCTTAACCATTAGATGATTCTATGAATCCTTCAAATTCCTACGGCATTTTTAAAATTAACCTAGGAGAAAAGAGTCAATTGCCATGCCTTTTATTTCTTTACTTCTGAATTTGTTTTCAAATACATCTATTTTACAGCACGCCATGCTACTGGGTGTTTCTGTGCATATCAAAATGCACTAACTCAACACACCTTCCCAAAGCACATGGACAGATTTACGAAGGTAAGCAAAGCAGCTGATCAGAGGGTTAATTTCTAATCAATGGCTTTTCAAGTGGCAGCCCATGATGCTCTTAGGAGCCCTGACTTCCACTTACCAGTAGCTGCAGAAGCTTGCAACTCAACTGACTGTGTCCAGATACTCATATGCCAAGTTCTGTGGTACAGCTTCATCTGCCTTCACCAGTATTCCATAACATTTTGTCTCTTGATATGGGTAGTTATTTTAGTCAAAGCAAAACAATTTAATGCTGGCAGACATGTACCTATTGCTGTCAAAAATATAAATATTCTGAGACTGTTTAGAAAAAAAATACTATTTAGAAAACCGCTCTGAACACAGTTTATTAGAAATCACATCTAGAGTTTCAGTTATGCCAATGCTGTACATACGTCATCCAACCTATATGTAACTGTTTGAAGTTTATTCACTTATTTCAGTGAAAAATTATCTTCTAAGCTCAAAATGTTCTCGTTATTTATTTTCCTTCTCCCCTAAAGGATCTGAAATTAGTATTTCATTTTCTGTAGGGGAAAGAATCCTATATTTTCTAATTTCCTTTTATACTTTCTACATTCCTCTTAGCCTAGTGTGTTTTCTTCAACAGGAAAAAAAAGAAGTAAAAATATAACACATGTACATTGGAATGAAAATACTGAAGATAGGAAAAATTCTCTTTTCCCCCTAATAAGCCTGGAAAATTTTGGGGTAATTTTAGTGATTAATCTGTGTTAGGTTCAGAAAAATATGGTACTGAACAACCAGTGCAAAACAGATCCATCTATAGAGAGACATCATATCCTAAAGACACTTCAATGAAAGTGCTAATTGAAATTAAGAACCACAGACAACTAGATTATAGTTAATAAAAATCTAACTCAAATTGAGCTAATCAGAGGCTCTACAGAAAAAAACAGTATCTTAGAGCCTACAAAGGAACAGTTTTTGCAAGACTAGACAACAAAAAGAAAAACCTGCCAACAATTTGCAGAGTAGCACAAACCAGTACACTGCTGCCAAGACATTTTTATCTGGAAATTTAGATCTTCGTGTAAATTCTATCAATAGATGTGAATTTACAGGCAGTTAGCACAAGAACAGACCCAGCAACAGGATATGCACCAGACTGACCACATATACATCTGCTGGCAACAGCTCACCCCCAGCCCTTAGAATGCAGCGACATCTCATCTTTCTATTCCCTGCTTCAAGCCATTGTGGATGAAGCAAGATTACTACTGCCAACGTACAAAGACTAACCAGGGAAGATCAACATTTCAGCCCTTGAAGCCTCCAGACAGTCCAGTAAAACTCACAAGTATTTCCAGCAGCTGCTGAAAATTACTGAACCTCTACTCACACCAAACTTAGGTTACCTATTCATATTTACTCTGATATTTTACTGATAATTTCTTTTGTGCTTTTTCTTTAAAATCAATTAGGTACTATGAAAATTCCCATTAAGAGTTTCTTTCTGTTTTAACCTCAATGCTTTGTAGTACTTGCCAGAGTCAAAAGTTCATTTTTCCCCTGCTCAATACAGCAAAAAGGATGAGCTGCTTTAGGAACATGTGGCCAGCCAAAGAAGAGACTTCTATCTATAAAATCAAATCCACACTTCCTTATTTATCAGTTTCTAAACCACAGTGGGATAGCAATATACTTTATCAATACTCTCAACCTACGGTATCTTCAGACATTATAAACTCTATATAAACCTTATAAACTCACAAAATAGTCACGTTCACTATTTTGATCTAATGACTCTTTACATGATAGCTTACAACCATGCCAGGATTTGAGGCAGAAGTCAACAAGGAGCTAAATACACAATTTCTCAAATATCCAAAAAGAGGCAAATTAAAATTGTAATGTTTCACTACGATTCACACCAGACTCCAGTGTTCATAAACCACAAAGAAGAAGAACCAACAGGAATCAAAGTATCTTCTGCCACATCTAAGAATCCCCAACTGCCTGACATCACTAATAGAGCAAACAAATGCATGCTGTCAGTACTTCTCTTCCAAAGTGCTATGTTCTGCAACTTGACAACTTAAGAAATTAAGTCATCTTCAAATAACCATTTTTTGATGCTGACAAATTTGCCAAATCTCTGTCCCATCTCTATTCAGTCATCTGTCCCAGGAGAAGGAAAGAACTTTTTTTTAAAGCAGGTAGTTGACAGGTAAAAGAAAAACAGACAGACTACCTGAAGCATTTTGGGGTTTATACCTGGATAAATTAGAGACTCAACCTAGTTCTTTTTATCAAGGCATCATATAAAAATATATACAGATTCTTTTAGCTCTGTCGAAAACATCTACTATAGATTATAAATTTGTAGACTATGACAAGAAGATTAGAGGCACTCAACATGCAAGTCAGCATTCTTCCAAGACCATCCACTCAGTAAGTACGACAGGTGACATTCAGTCATAGTTTCACTCAGTGTACTTAAGGTAACTGCAAGTGAGGTAAGCTGAGTACAATGTAACATACCAATGACACACAAGGTGTATCATGATCCGGCTACTCCAACTTTGGAAGTCCAAAACCATAAATCTCCTACCATATATTTAAAACTAGTAAGCTGTGCTAGATACTGCAAGAATCCAAATTATAAACATACATGAAGTTTAAGATTCACACATTGATCTTCAATATAAAGCATCAGAAGGCTATGAGAAATTCCTGTCACATTTGGCTGTATTTCCAACTAAACATCTTGTTTTTTTAATCAGCCTGAAAGCATGCGACTTACCCAATTCAATCTACATGCAGAAAATACACTATTTCAACATTCTTCTGCAACATACCACAGCTTTATCCTAAAAATTCCTATCTATAAAATGTTAGCATCAATTCTAAGCAAGGCTTCTCTCAAGTTGAGGAACTCCTTGCTTACAGACTTCTTCTGCCAGTGAATATCATGAAACAAACAGTCATAAAACATTTCCACGTAAGAATCATGCAATTTCTCTAAGGGAAAATGTTTTGTTCTAGCCTCACTTTGGTTAGCAATTTTGCCAAAAAACCTTTAGACTATTTACTGAAGTACCTGTTATTGACATCTATGCTAAAAAATTTCCATCAAGTAGTACTTGAGTGATGTAACACTGTTTTAAAGCCTGAATACTCTATGTAACCATAATTTGCACAATGTAATTACAAACTACTGCACAAATTACATGTACATTTCAGTAAACTGTAGCTAATCAAAACTTAAAAGTAGCAGACCTTTTCTCTGCTGTAGGAAAGCGCTTCAGGTAAGTTTATGAACTCATCTGTGTATTTACAAACCAAGTAACAAGTATGCATACAAGCAGGGAAAAATGCAGCACACACAAAAAAAGAAAAAAAGCATGAAGGAAGCACAATCAGAAATGGCATTAATACTCCCACTTTGATACATCAGGGAAGTACACAGAAACTATACTGCACTTCTGTAGCACCTTCTGCACTTCTTGTACTCCTAACCTTGAAGACCAAACACCATAATGCTAAGCAATTCTGTCGTCTTTTGAGTTGCAGTACAATAAGGTTTTAGGTCTGTATTCACTACATCCACTGACAAAATGTGCACAGGAAAAAATATTTTCTCATACTCATGAAATGCAAAGCAGACAACACTCACCCATCTATGTAATGGACAAGAAACACATATCACTCAATCAAAATAGTATTTCAAAATAAAAAATTTCACCTTCACCACAATCAGAGCACAACATCTCCACAATCATTCTGCTTTTCTCTCTAATTCTGTTCAGTCCAAGTTTGCCTGCTGCCTCCCCAATTACTTTCCATATCCTGACTTCCTTATGGCCCCTCTGTGGCACCAAGACACACCATGGTGAGTAGAACCTGCCCGGGTACCAGGTGCCCACCAAGGCTCGCTGTCACTCCCCTCCTCAGCTGGCCAGGGGACAGAAATTGAAGAAAATGCTCCTAGGTCAACATAAAGACAGGGAGAGATCACTCACTAGTTAGCATCACTAAGTAAAGCAAATTTAGTTTGGGGAAAAATTTATTACCAAGCAAGTCAGAGTAGGATAACGAGAAAATAAAAACTGAATCTTAAAATACCTTCTTCCCCACTCCTCAATTCTTCCCAGGCTCAACTTCACTCCCCATTTCCACTACCTCCTCTCACCCAACAGTACAGGGGAATGGAGGCTGTGGTAAGTTCATCACATGCTGTTTCCTCTTCCTTTTCAGGGGTAGAAATGCTCACATTCTTCCCCTGCTCCAGCACGGGGTCCCTCCCACAGGAGACAGTCCTCTGCCAACTTCTCAAACTTAAGTTTTTCTCACAGGCTCCGGTTTTTCACAAACTGCTCCAGCATGTCCCCCCCACCCCCTTTCCATGGGGAGCAATCCCACAGGAAGACTGCTCCAGTATGGAATCCCCATAGATCCCATGTCCTGCCAGCAAACCTGCTCCAGCATGGGCCTCTCTATACACATGTCCTGCCAGGAGCTGCTCTAGCATGGGCTTCCCATGGGGTCACAACCTGCTTCAGGTGCATCTACCTGCTCCAGCATGGGGTCCTCCACAGTCTGCAGGTGGGTTTCTGCTCCCCAGTTGGCTTCCATTGGCTGCAGGGGGACAGTCTGCCTTCCCACCTTCACCACCAGCTGCAAGGGAATCTCTGCTCCAGCCCCTGGAGCACCTCCTCCCCCTCCTTCTTCGTCGACCTTGGTGTCTGCAGAGTTGTTTCTCTCACACATTCTCACTGCTCTCTCCAGCTGCAGTTTCTATTCAGCAGGGTTTTTTATCTGTTCTTAAATACGTTATCTCAGGGGCACTGCCACAGTTGCTGATTGGCTCAGCCTTGGCCAGCAGCAGGTCTGTCTTGGAGCTGGGTTGGCATCGGCTCTGTCAGACACAGGGGATGTTTCTGGCAGCTTCTGAGAGAAATCCCTCCTGTAGCCCCCTTATTAACAAAACCTTGTCACACAAACCCAATACAATATGTTCTCCGTAAGTATCCTTAGGCAGACTTTTTATTCAAGATATCCAGCTACAAGCTAATATGCAATGCCTTCTAGACTGCACAGTCATTCGTAAGAGCCAGACAAATAACAAAAGCACATAGATCAATTTTTCTGTAGAGCACTCAAAACTAAAGCAATTATTTTAGTAATATTTGTTACAATATTCTTAGCTGTAGTAATATTCTTATATAAAGTGTCCTTTAAGGAAAAATATGGATACACATTAAAGAAACATTCATTCCACCATTTCTTTAAGAACTATTTCAAGGGATATCTTCAAAGAGTCTGCAAAGTATATTAGTCCTTATTTATGGACAGCATTCAAATTGAAGAAAAAAAAAAACAGCAAGTTTTCTTCTTCTAAAATAAAGTTTAATTCACCTGTATCGGGGCCATATTTACTAACATTCATTCTAGTTTACAGATACAGGTGCTAATAAGTACAGATCCCACTCCCCTGCAGGCAGTCTGTTGAGCCAGAGGCGTAAGAGCTCTGATCACAAACCTGTCTGCACATCGAAAGGCTGCATTCCTAGTTCCTTCTTCTTTGCCTCTTTCTGTTTAGGCAAAAGGCAAGTAATACTGCACCTATTTTGTACTACATAAATGCTGGGGGTGAGTTGTAAAAGTATGGATACATCAAACTATTCTTATGAGCAACTCTACAAAAAAAAATTGTAGATGAATGTGATTAAACATTTTTTAAGAAGAGAATTTGGAGAGAGCTCCAACTCTTGTTATATTAATGACTAAAAAAAAAAATTTAAATTCACATGTTCCGACTCTGGATCATCTTTGCAGCAGATGCAGGTGCAACTCAGGTCTCGCAGGATACCCAGCAGGAACCTATCACTATGAGCACACAGCATATGTGAACTGGGTAAACAGTACAGCTGCATTTCTACTGCTCTGAATCCTTAAGTACAGGGTAGTGTATGGTATAAACTTACTCTGCAATGACAGTCTTTTTGTCTCCACACCAAGTTCCAAGAAACACATGTTTCTTGGAAGCACAGAGACTCCAGTTACGCCAGACTGAGCTGAGATACAGATGGACCTATCTCAAGTCTGATGTGGCTAACTCCACAGGGAGTCACAGCCCCTTCAGCACATTTCCCAGGACTAAAATCCAGGTGGCTTATCAGACAAGCTATAGTGTCACACATATGTGCTGACTCAGTTCTGGACCACAACTGCATTTAACTTCATAAGCCACTCCACCAAAAAAAAAAAACAAAAACAACACAGAAATGCCAAGCAACAAAACCCACCACTCTTACGACATTAGAGCAATTTGTACTAAGTCCAAACTGATTCTTCCAGATGCAAGCACAGGCTTACAATATTCATATTCCAGTGAAAAAGATCAACAGCACAGTGATTCACCTGCAATGCATGCAATCCAACCTCACATTTAGCATCTCAGCTATGTTTTGAGGTAGTAAAACTTCCTGGACTTCTTAGCACTTAAGTTCAGTACAGAGATCTCCTGGTCTGTTTGAATCAAGCTGGATTCAGAAGAGCAAGACTTACACTCAGCTAAGAAGCCAGATCAAGCTACTTTGGTACAAATGGTGAACTCCTGCCTGGTATCTCTATCACACAGATTACTGCAGCTCCTTCATGATGAGTATGAAGAGTAGTAGCTTCTAGTAAACCATAAACACATTGTCTTTTTTACCCCACTATATACTGTATTCAAATTATTCTTAACATAGGATCATCAAGGAAGATGTTTGACGCCTAACAGGATTACAGAGGAAAAAGTCTTTTAGAACAACAGTTGTGCTACAAATCCTAAGCTTAGTTCTCCAGTCTTTCTTTGGGTACCAGAACTATCAGCCCTTGGACAACATACATGCACCATCCCATTTCTTAAGCGAGGACTCAAAGTCCCTTATGTAGTAGTCCATATATATACAACCTCACACAGACCTCAAAATTAATTTTTTCCACATCAATATGTATTTGCCCTGCTTTTTGACTCAGAAGTGCAGATACATCTGAAGACACCAAAAGTGCGCAATATGCAGGGTAATAACAGCTGATGCTGACATAGGCAAAGCTGGGAGCAGTCACCACCACTCTTCAAGAGACTTGAATTTCAAGCTCACCATAGGTCAGCTAAGATAAATGAGATGATTTAGAGAAAACTACGACTTTTCAAGCAATAGTTATAAACTTACACAGTGATGTAAAAAGTGCATACTGGGATTACAATCTGCAATTATGCACTATATAAGCATGATTAAAAAGTAAATCAAATAATTACCAGCCACTTCAATATATCCATTATCCAAACAGTTCAGGTTTATGAAAAGTCACACCTTCTCTCACACACAGAGGAAAACATGACCCTGCTGAAACCAAAATTCAGTATGAATTGTCTGGCACGGAGCAGTGCTTTCCAACTAGTAACTGATCATTCAGCAGCCAAGACGCTAGCTCCCAGCTCTACCAACAAAAACACAGAAGTCAACCAGCCACCACTTTGGCTCCCACCCAGTATGCACCAGCCTAGAGGCAGCACACAAAACAAAGGAAACACAGTACACACCAGTACACACTTGATAATACATGGGAAGCCACTTGTCCTACTCTGCTGTTAAGTGAACTTTTCTGGTGACCCAACGACTTGCACTATGTGCTCCTGAGTTAGTCCACTTCTTTTCATTGTTAAACCAAGACTAACTTTAGTGTGAGCAATTAACTGCAGTCGCTTATCAGAATGAAATTATTTGCCCAGCAACTGAAGCTTAAAAAAGAAACACAAGAAACACACCTCATAAACACAAAACACAGACAGCATCAGCATGGAAAAATATGCCTTGAGCGCAATACTGAGGTAATTTTAAAGATTAAAAGTAAGTGAGCGGAAGCACAGTCAATGTAATATGGTTAATTTAATTCTGGTTTTGTTTATAGGCAAAAAGGCCAAGAGAAAAACTAAGCTTCAGTCTCATACAGTGATGATAAGGATGTCTGCTTTTGTAAGAAAGTGTGTTAAAACTTCTGGGTCTCAAACATTTACTGTAAAGCTTTAGTTTCCATACTGAGTTCAGGGCTTGAGTTTAGTTTATGAATGTCAAGAGCTGCTCCAAGACACCTCAGGTACAGCCACCATGTTTCTAACTCACTAACGTACAAATAGTTGTTAAAACTTCAGCTGTTATACCTCACATGCAAACAGTTTCACCTGAGAACCACTTAAATGTACACTACATTACAAATGTGATTTCTTTTTTCAAAACAAAATCAATAATCAACCTGTTGAACTAAACAGACACTGTTTGGTGGAAACAAGAACAGAATACACCAGGCAGAAAATTTAGTTATCACTATTCCTTCTTCACTTCAAACAGCAAAGTAAAGTAATCTATCAAAGTTATTCCCTTGGAAAACTCGAGAAATTATCATAATGCAGTGAGACACTGTTTATTAGAGAACTCTGGACAGTTCTCTTTCACTCCTTGTGACACAAGAAGCCAGGATTAACCATATCCCAAACCATAAGGATTCCCTATAATACTCTTGGAAAATCCTCTTGTAGTCACCAGCTGTCTTTCTCTCTCCCGTATTTTTAACCTTGCTATCAACCTGTACATATCAAACTCAGCAACATTAAAAAATGCTACTCTTAAAACTTTACACAGCTGATGGTTTCCCCAGGAAAAGAAACAGCCTTTCTTTAGAAAGGGTTTTGATTTTCTATTGACAAATACTTGGAAGAGCATACAAAAATCAATCCCTTCTTGCTCCCACCAACAGATCTGCTTTGGAAGGACTAACTAATTCTCGACTACCCTGGGCATTATGAACACATTGGTGGCAAAAAGTGAGAAAAAGCAGAGAAATGAGATTCTTTAGAACTATGCCAAAAATTCATTCAAGTCTTGCCACCATTTCTGTAGCACTTTATATTAGAAAAGGAAACAGGTACAGCAAACGGGTCATGTAAACACGCTGATAGTCACTGACAGTAACTGAAAATTTGGTCTGACTCCTCATTTGTTTTTATATATGAAAGTCAGAAACCGTTTACACACTGCTCTAAGATGCTGCACCACCTTCTCTTGCAATGAAATTTTTTTCAGAGGCAAAAGAACAGCTTAGTCTTTCTAAGTACTCTCATTCTCTCAGCTTATCTGTTGCTAGAAGACAAACTAAGAAGTACCAAGTGGGGAGAAATGGGATTCTTTTTCTAAAAATGCCTGACATCACCCAGTTTCATCTAACAAACATGCAAGTCTGACCAAAACAAAACCTCATGTAACCATGGAAAAAAAATAAAAGCATTATCTAAATCCCCAGTATCTACTATAAAAGAATTAGAAAAACAGAAAGAAAATACTTCTAAAATTCTAAGTATCACACTCCAAATAAGCATAGTTTTTGAAATTAACAACACTACTTATTGGGAGTGTTCTTAGACTGAAGCTTTTAACTGGCAACCTAAGGTTGCTGTAAAAGAAAACTGGACACAGATTTTATTTACTCCCTGTACCTAACTATGGAAGTGTTAAACTGACAAAATTAACCAAAACCTACATCATGGACAAAAAAAAAAAAAAAAAAAAGGATAAAAAACAAACAAAAAACCAGCCCACCACCTAAAAAATAAAACCCCACAACCCTGACATTGTCAGAATACTTCAGAGACATTTACATATTTCCACTTTTAAAAAATAAGAAGATAAACAGTCTTTCTGAACAGCATTTAAATGAATTATAACAGAAAGCAAAGCTCTCTTCTGTTATTACTGTAACACTTGGGTAAATATTATCCACACAAGGATTATAACCAGCATTACTTAATAAACAAAACACATACCACTCTGGCTGCTCTTTCCTGAGATTCACACTTTCTGCAAAACCATGGTCCAGTGGGTACTTGAACAATTCCATAGCAAGCTGTTTTGAACAAGACAAAACATTTCAGCAAACATAAACAGCACTACAATACTAATAATATGTTCTAAAAGAAGCTTACTATTAGTTGATCTCACATAATTTTAAGTCTCAAGAAAGCCAAACTGACATCTATACATTGCACATGAAATCCTATAACACAAGTACAAGAAATTAAGTACAAGCTTCGATTTTAAAAATTATGCAGAATTTGTTAAATGAAAAAAGAACACATTAGCTTGAAAAGTAACATAACTACTCAAAAGCAGCCATGTTTCATATCTGACCTGTTTTGCTGTTTATTTACCTGCAAAACAGGTGAGACACTTCACTATAAAGGATGGATGCTTGTTATTATGAGGTCTTTTTTAAGAGAAAACTTAAAAGTAACTAAGAAACCTGAATTCTTCCTAAAACATTTATTCATACACTTACTATCCGGTTTTCTTACTCCTATAAGAAATTAACCGGTCTTAAATAGAAAATCCATAGTGAACTGAACAAAGTTTGCTTTTTTTAGCCCAGAAAATTCACAGAGCTGTAAATACAAACTGAACTGAGCATCAGGACTTGGATTAGTTGCAACTGGAGCCAGGCTACAACATAAATCCTTAGGAAAGAAATTTTCAGACATGCAGATTTATCTGCAAGGTAGTCATCTACACTTCTACAGTACATAAAAGCAACCCCAAGAGTTTGTTATGAAATTCCACAGAAAAAAAAAGTTTAGCAATCTGGCAACACTGCTCATGCTTGAAATGCACACATCAAGCAACCTTAAGAACTACAGATGGAATAAAATACAAGAACACAAGTGCTGTGAGTATACTCTAATATTTGTATGGGTGTAGCAAATAACAAGGAACCAAAAAGCCAAACATTTTGCTCAAAGATAATCCCGAAGTATTAAAGATAAGTCAGGTCCAATTCTCAACAATCATATGTCATTTGAATACAAAAGTAAGGTTTAAGTGTGTAAGTAGAAAAAATATGATTAATTTAAAGTTATGAAGAAAGCTGAGATTAAATTAGTCACTTGTAGTTATACCATACAAATATATTGATTTTGTGATAGCTTGGGGATGAAAAATAGTAATGCAATAGTAATATAAAAACATCTGGCTAATACACATTCATTTCCATGAAGGAAAGTCAATGGAATCACTTCCTACTATATACATATATGTAGTCATATTACCATCAGTTGTCAGATTTTCAAATACTTTATTCAACTACCTACAGGCCAAACTATTCTGATAAGCCCTTTCTACTATACAATGAAAGTCTTTAACATGAAAAAAAAACCCCAACTTGTTCTCACGGCATCTATATTAACCACAGATGAGGGGAATCTGAATTTCTCTTTAGAAAGAGGAGATTTTAAATGTGCAATCATACATTTAGGTTAGCAAGTGACAGTGCAGAATAGGAAACAAGTACAAAATGGAACTCAGAGACAGGGCTGGCAAGTAGATCCAAAGGCAACATGAGTTGGGCAAAGACCAAAGCTGAAGTGAAGTACTTCTGTATCTGCCACGGTAACAGAGCAGAAGAGTCCATCACAGGTTTGTGCTCTGATATACCAAGATGCTGTTTACAGAAGTTTTGTTTGTACTTCCACTACTACACAAAGCTTCTTTAAACACGTGAAGGACCAAGTTGTCCTTCACAACTTGCCAGTGACGGAACAATTGAAAAGAAGTTTCCTCTGAACTAAGAATAATTCTAATAACAAAACCACAGCAGTTAATAAAGCTTTATGGATAATACTGCTGTATGTACTTCAAATACAGACCATCAGCTTTGACCGTGAGGATTACCACATTTACTACAGAAAGGCCACAAAAAGAGTGGACATGCCTCCTCTACCACCTTCATTTACATGACGTATCAAATCCAAAACGTAAAGCATCAATGGTATAGTAAATTGTTGCAAAAGATGCTTTTGAACATGGTTGTTCTTTTCTTAAGATCTCTATAACAGCTTCTGGATTTAGACCAAGGAGTACCTTGCACACTTCCGGACAGATTCCAATTCAGGCTTGGATATGACTTTAAAAAAAAAAAAAGTTCATTTTCTTGTACCTGCTGAAGTGTGTCTCTCTATACTAGGAATACTTCCTATAACTGACTTTTGTTCCTGCTATTTTAGCTCCAACTGCTGCTATCATCCAATTCTTTCACTGAAAATATCAGCAAGGCTCTAAATACAAAGGAAGATGTCCAAGATAATGCAAAATGAATAGCTGTTTCAGGTATGACTTCTAGAAGTATTCACGTTTTAATGTTCTTCTTCATGATCCTAAGATTCCACAAGGGCAGTCAAACTACTACTTAATATTACCCAGCTCTTAAGATGACCGAAAACCAATTCAAAACCAGATTGATTTCAGAGATTCTGTCAGCACCCCTCTGTGTTCAATCCAATGTTAATGAAAGTAACTGAATTATTTTGTATATCTCCGTAAATTATTACTATTTTTCAACTTACAAGGGAGCATATACTTGGAACAATCAACTACTGTACTACATCATTTTCAGCACAATTGAACATCAAGCATGAGACACACATTAGTAGCATTTTCACATGCACTAGGCATTCAGACATGGATTGGATTTAGGATTTTCTGTCTCCTCCAATTTGTCCACCACCTGTAAGTAGCCAAAAAGCCAGTCACTGAGTTCATATGACTGCTTAGGAGTTGGTACAGAAAAACTACCATTTTATTCCTTATTTCTGGTACCATAAAGGAAGTTATGATGACTTCTTTTCTTACAACGTAAGCAGCAGAATCGTCTCTTTCTCTGCTCTCACACGAAGGGTCAACCCACTGACAGAAACAAAACAATCACACAGAGGGAACATGCCGGCTCCTGAACTGAGCTGGAAACCAACCAACCAGCCTCCACTAAGCCAAACAAATCCAGCATCAGCCATTCCAAACAGCATTCTCCCCCTGCAGAACCACAACAGGAAGTCTCTTCATCTACCAGGAAACATCAGCCAAATGACATTCAAGCAAAGGCAGGCAGAGACAGAAATCACATGACAGCTAAGTCTTTCCTATGCACCCCTCTCTTCCAATCCTCAACCCTCCTTGTCTCCTTGGCTGCCCATCAAATAAATTTTTCAAACTTGGGAAAGGCAGAGACAACAGGGATTGCAGAGGGGAAAAGAGAAATACAGCAATAACTACCAGAATAGAGTATAGTAACAAGTTCTGCGAAGACCTAAAGCAACTTTAGAATCTTTGAAACGTTGGAGCTGAGGTTGTAAACAGGGTGCAGAGGCAGACTGTGAAGCACAGACACAGAAAACATACAGGAGAAGAGCAAAGGGGGAAAAAATTGGAAAGGGGAGTTCTTCCTTTCTCACAGCCATAATGCAGGAGAACATACTGTACTAAGTCTCACGTGAGGGAAAAGACAGACACACGGGAAGGAGAGAAGATGACAGAGCAAGTCAAACCAGAAAGCACGTGGCCTTAGAAACAGGGAAACAGGCTTCATGGGTAAAAAGAAGGAGCTGGGAGGGGGAGGGCAAAAAAGGGGGGGGAAACGGCCGGGGGGTGGGGAGGCGAAGGAAGCAGGCCCAAGGGAAGAAGACAGGGAGCACCAAGAAGGAAGTGGCGAGGCTGGAGGCCAGAGTGGGTGCGCTACCCTTGCCTGCCCGCTCACCTTGATGCACTGCGACATTGCAGCCGTGCCCGTCGCAGTAGACGAGCGGATTCTCGGCCCAGCCCCGCTCGTCGGAGCACACGCAGCAGCCGCCGATCATCTCCTTCATGCTACTGGAGAACTCGCCCTCCAGTGACACCGGCAGCAGCAGCGGCTCGCTGGAGACCATCTAAGGGTTAAAAACACCGTCGTCAACACCGCGCACGCCACACGCGGCTCGCCCTCCGCCTGCCCCCTCCCCCGGCGGGGTCTCCCCTCAGTCACTCAGCCGCAGCCGCCGCCACCGCCGCCGTGGCAGCGCTTCGGGACCCATGACCGCCAGCTGAGCGCCTCGTCTCGTCCCCGCCCGACCAACCGGCCAGGCTGTGTCGGTCGGGCCGCGGCGACTCCTGAGGCGGACGCGGCTCCGCGGGCGGGCACGGCGGCGGCGCCGGCGCGCAGGCGCACTGCGCGCGCGCCCGCGGGGC
>WAAE01020905.1:88042-105070 GCA_013400495.1 Nicator chloris
CACCCGCCCTGCCACTCTGCGGGCCCCCTTCAGGAAGGCCGCAGGACGCACCCCGTGTCCGCCCCCTCCCCATCGCCCCCGAAATCATTTTTACTATCTTGTTTATTTTCCCCCTGATGTGACTGCAGGACTAATGCATTCCCGCTCCCAACTTTTATTATCCTGTTTATATCCCCTCGGTGTGCCTGCAGGACTAATGCGTTCTCGCTATTACGCCATTTGCCTGCCCTCACCGCAACTTTTACTATTTTGTTTATTTTCCCTGCGATGGGGCTGCAAAGCTAATGCATTATTAATCCCGCTCTTTCCTCTTCCCTCAAAACTCATGGCGTGGATGCAGCGCTGCCTGGCTATTCCTGCCACGGCAGCGAAAGTGATGCTGAACGGGAGATCTGACAAACAGAGGAACCAGGGAGGCCGCAGACACAGAAACGCGCTCTTCAATACAGCTGCTCTCTACTTTTAGTCAGAGGTGGACAGGTCTTTCTAGAAGTTGGGCGATTGGGGTTTTTTTTTAGTAAAATAATTTTATAATTCTGTTGTCTCTCTAAATTAAAAGGGGGAGGGGGGGCAAAAAGAAAAATAAATTGAGGGGAGCGAGCTGAGGTGATCAGCAGAGAGCAAAGTCTCAGCCTATTCAATTCTCCATTGTAAGCAGGTATGCCTGTAGCAGAAGGAACTAATTGTGATTGTTAGGGGCATAGAGAAATAAAATGCAGCCTTGCAGAATGCTGGTCACTCACTTGCCCACCACCTAGCATTTGTTTGTTTGTTTGTTTGTTTGTTTTAGTTTGTGTTGGGCAAGGAAGAAATCATTGATTCATCTTCATTGTCATGCTAAAAGGTGGAGAAGCAGAATTTGTGTGTGGGCTGCATTTTTCCCCATGATTTTGCAAGGGCAGCTTAGCTGGTATTTGTACAAATCACTACTGAATTATGTACATTCCTGGAGACAGCACTACCTAGACCCACACATATGCAGATTATGTTTTATACATTGTCATAGTCCTGTACACAAGTGCAGATGTTTTATTAGTTAACAAACTGCTACATGGAAGGGAGAGGTGGGATGTGCACAACTCTACCCCCTGCAGACATCCGAGTCTGCAGTTTGTATTCAGGATATCTTAGGTCAAGCTCTTTTCTCTCCTTCAAGTTTTAAGTGAAATTACTTTGATAGAGGAAGAATGGCAGGCAGGCAAAAAAAGAATCATGGAGGTAGCTTCCTACATGCAAGGCCCAACCAAACATGAGATTATTGCAGCCATTTGGGGCGCATTCTAAGCATTTCTCTGTAAATATATGCTCCAAATAGCCATAAGAGTATAGAAATTTTTAAGATACATGAAAAAATGGAGGAGGAGGAGACTGGAATGTAGTATGTTCAGTTGTGTAAAATCAAAGACTCAAAAAAAAAACTGCTCTCAAAAAAAACCCCACCATGCACCAAATGTCCTATCACCACTGAAGAACACAAATTTGAACATGAAACTATTTCTTATAAAACATACTTAAAACACTATTTTTATTACTTTAAAATCTCATAAAAATACCCTGAAAATTGCAGGTGCAAGCAATTACTTTGTAAGAAAATAAAGCAATTAATATATCCTGGTGTTTTAAAGAAAACGCAAATTATTTGAAGCTGATAGATACAGTGTCGCAGCCCTTCTTCATTCTTGTCAAGAAAATGACATCTAATTTAAAAAGCATTTTCAATGATTCTGCTAACCCTAATCAAAAAAAAAAGGAAAAAAAGTCACGGTACAGCAGCAAATCTATCCTTTATTTCCCTGACAGATAAAATAAATATCCTTTTTCAATGAAAATATATTAAATATATTTTGTTGGATGCATTTATACGTTTACTAAAATGTGTATTGTAACAAACAATTGTAAATTTTTTCTCACCACTTTTTTTTAATTAATTAAGATCTTCCTGCAATTTCTTCTCTGAAAAGCAACTAGTACAATCAATTCCCAAGCATCTTGTTTTTTAATGTTAGCTATTTTAAAGCTCAGTCTTTAGTTTTATAAAGAAGCATCACCAGAGAAAAAACTAATTACTTTGCAACAACTTGATTAAAGCTGCACCATAGCAACAAGAGTATATTCGTGAAGAACCTACTGTATAGTTTTCAAATAAAAATATTCTAATCTCACACCATGTAACACACCAGCTCAGTATTGAACAGCCCAAAATTTTGCTTTGGTTAAAATTCAGTCAAGCCTAATACATTCAATTATTTAATGAAACATTTGTTGTCTTCTTACAGATTTCTATTTAATTCTTTCTATAGAAAGAGTGTACATGGACTGGAAGAAACTCCATGACTACCACTTTATGGTATTGTGTAATATTTGATTGAAAAATTTAGATAACCTCTTGATAGTTCTGTAAAACAATCATTTAGAGAAGACCTTTGAAATGCAAAATAGGAAAAGAAATGTGTTACCACTAAATAAATACTGCAAATACTAAGCCTATAACAGCTATGGAATCAGAACATAAAATCTTGTAGCATATATTTCTTATGATTGTAGTATTTAATAAGCACTGACATGACACAGAAAGCCAATTTTCTTTTTTTAAAAAAGGAAGTCTGTCCTTCTTTTAGTGATATATAACAGATTAAAATAATTAGAGAAGAATATAATTCAGTGATTCAGAATATAATTTTATTGTTAATCTAAACGCAAGGAGAAAATCCAATTCGCTTACAGGAAGCTACAAAATCTGGGAGCTAAACAAGTCAGAATATAAGAAACTTACACGAACAGTCTGTGTTTCAATTTTTCTTAAATACTTTCACAAACAGAGTGAAAGAAAATAACACTCTCCAATTGCAAATTGTTTTTAAAAGCTTAAGGCATTCCTCAAGAAAACATTAGCATATGAGTGAATAGCACTTCAGTTTTATAAACAGAAAGACATACTCGCAAATTTTACTACAATATAATCAGTTGCAACAGTAAAACTAAGATTTTTGAATGCTCAATTTAAATGTCACCTTTTTTCCTTAAAATGTGCAAAATCATATTGAATTTTAGTGAATAAAACAAAGCATTGACCAAGAAAAAGTCTTTAATTTACAAAGCCACATTACCAGTTAAATATAATCATCAGAAGAATCTTTCAAAAATAACAGAAAAAGCATAGACTTGATATAAAATGCATTCTATGTTAGAAAACATTAATTGATATTGGGACTTGGAGCTGTAGAGCAGGAAAACTCACTTCCTTCCAGAAAGCAAACTTGTCACAGTAATTTTTATTCCATTTTCAGATTGGGTCTTTGTTGAGAAATCTGTGATCTTTACCTATGTGCAAAAAGATACATGCTGCAGCTAAACAGATGCAACTGAAAACAGAAAAATTGCAGTAGCTTAGTGATGTTCAATAGGTAGAATGATCTATCTCTTGATTATCCATTTAAAATACGTTGATGCTTGTCTGCCTTTTGTTTATGTGGTTTTAAATCATTAACAGCATTCACTGAAAGACCTTCTAATTGTGGGTATTGGCTTCATTTCTGGGAAGGCAGCAGTGAAATGGTCACTTTACACAAAATAAAATGCAACTCTTACGTGTTGACCCTTGCACGCAGTGCATTTTAAATGGCAGTCTGCCTTAGATCCAACAAATTCTTTCTATCCATGTTCAGTTATGAAGGATATAGCATGTCTACAGAACCCACAAACCCACATTAATAAAGGAAATGTATCTTTACATGCTTACTCTTAAATCGTATTGAGAAAGAGTAAAGTTTTCTTTTTCCTCTTCTTTAATATACTGCTAAAATCTGTATTTAACACCTATCCAAATGCAATGTACTGCATAATTTGTATGTCGCAACATTTAACGTGTAGTCACTTGGTGATGAAGAATTTGCATAGCTCTGTATATTTACATGTCATGCAAGTACAGGTAGCACCATTGGAGGTCATGTCAGTGCATCTCCTGGACACTATGCCTCTTCATATGTTGTGCTATTTTCTTTTATGCGAACATATTTACAAATTTCGTAGTTCCTTAGACTGGAAAAAAAGGGGGAAATAATTCCACGAACTATTGCATTCATTTTCTTGCTTTTAATTGTATTCTCACCTTTGGAGAGAGAGTTTTGAAAATTCCACTTAGCTAGCACCAATGGATAAAATTTGTGGTTTTCAAGTACTGCTTCTGTTACTAGTGTTGGCATTTAAATGTTAATTTCAGACTGAGGTTTACAGTAAACACAAAACAAGGGATTTTCTTTGCATGAACAATCTCAAACCAAAATTCTAAATAAAGGAAACCTAGCACAGGATGTTTTTAAGTGCAGTGATTATTTCCTTTTAAAGATTTAACATTCCGTAAGTGATAGAAGTTAAAGAAGTTAAATGTGACAGTTAATTTATAACACTCTACATTAAGAAAGCATTTACATGCTAACCACATTTTTATATGAGTTAAGTCAAAGTAATGATAATTACAGTATCATACAAAACAACCTGAAATAAACTTCTTGCAAACCATATTGAATATTAATGCCGTATTAAGCCCTGAAAAGCTGGGTTAGTAAACTCTGGAATGTAGATTATATGCAACTTAAATTGTAATGCAAGGCTTTTCATGAAAGAAGAATTCTTCATTTCAAAGTTTGGATTTTTATGAGGTATGTATTAATTCATTGGATTTATATTAAATACATGTACATAGCATCACTCCAAGACCAAGCCTCAGATTACTTCTATTGGCATATTCCTATGTAGGATTTCCTAAATTAACATTCCATATAAATTAATAGCCTTCTTTTCATGTTTGTTGTGTTACGATCGGCATTGTGATACTGTGTTGTGTCACAGGTCACATTTATTTGATTTCAATTCAGGAATGGTATCTATACTACATACTAAATATGAGAAACAACATGCTGAATTTCCCATCAAATCTCTTAAATGCAGAGCTATTTTAGATGGGTTTGTATAAACAAAACACATATATCTAATATAAGCGTGGGAAAGGAAAAGCTGGTTTGTTATATGCTAAAGCAAATTGGAGTAAATCAACCGCATCGGTGGGCTGGATAAGCAATACTACTCTGCTTTTCCCACTACCATTTGGACAAGACAATGTTACTTTTTTATTTAAAGTGTTTTCTTCTCAACAAGGGGCCACCACTTCCCAATCTCAAAAACACGCCCCAGAATATGTTAATTAATTGTATTGTGTCTCTGAAAGAAAGAGGTTGCCAAATGCAATAAAAAAAAAAGGTCTTTCGAACAGTGAGCTCCATTCCCACTGCTTGTTACCATCTCATTTCAATTCCATATAGATATACATGGATACATTTCTTCCAGGTACAACTTTGACCATTAAAAGCTGTCTAAGAGCCAAAGTCTAACTTGACCACATAGGGTGTATATGGGAAGCTTAACATTCCTGGTGAATTAAGCGCACAAGCCTCGGATCATTTTTTGTCAATCCTACTACGGTACTTCAGAGTCGGGAATGTGGGTAATTTCTATAACATGGTACTTCCCAATTAAAAGTAACAACAATGCTCCTCTGTGAAAAAAAATTAATATAAAATATGTCAACACATTCCACACAGATACAAAATAAAGAGTAATGAAGAATGGCAACAAAAGGTCTCTTCCTATTTTTTTCAATCTTCCCTTTCAATGAGCTAGTTTTCAAATAGAGATATACTGTTTTAGCAAATGCAAGAGTATTAAATGTCCTTTTGAATGACGCCTTCTAAATTTGTAGTTACTCTCTGAAAATTCCCAAGCAGCAATCAAGAGCAAAAGCATCTCCAGAATACTCAAGCAGGACAAGTAAAACAAAACAAAAATCTTTCTTTCCTCGATCTTACAGCTAATGCCTTTAAATATTACCAGGGTGGTGTTTTCTTTATATTCCTTGCATCTTCAGCTTTTAAATAATATGCATGCTTTTAACCATCTAAACTGAATTGAGTTTTTATTTGGAGGAGTCCAACAAAAGCCTGCAAGTTTTCCAAGAGCAAAAGAAAAGTCCCAAACGGTATTATCTTAAACAATGACTGCAAGCATGCAACTTCCCAAGTGTGCATGGGGGAAGAAAAGTCACTTCGGAATTATTTTCAGCTAGGTGATATCCATAAACATCAACCTTTAATTTATTTTACTTACTGATCACTATCTATGATAAATGTTAAATTTTTGGCATATATTAAAAAAAAAAAAAGTCTAGGCATCACTTCTAATATTTTAAAATTCACAAGCACTCGGCGATAACTTGCTAAAAATAATCACAATTCTCCTAGAAAGAATTTTCTTAAAATAAGCAGTTCTCTAGAAACTTTCGTCATCACAAATATGAGTCCCTACATGTTTTAATTTTATCTTCCAGAAACAATGTGCAAATACTTTTTTTTTCTTAGATGATTAAGGGCACTTGTTGGAAATTGTCTTGAACATCAAGTTAGTTAATTCTTTCCCTATGGAAATACATGAGAAAGTTCAGTCTGAAATGGTGTACTGAAAAAAATTTAATTTCTACTTATTTTTAGGGGGAAAAAATGCAACAAACACTTTTGCTGTAAAACAAATCTTTTAAAATCTCAAACCAACATTAAACAATCACTGGGGGGGGGGGGGAATCCATCATGGTGCTTATATGAAAAACAGGATAAGAATAATCTTCGTTTTTATCGACAGACTTAAGAATAGTTCCTTCCAAAATTCTCTTTGGCTACATTTATTAATCCAAATCCAGTGGGTCGGAGCAGTTTTTCCCAATTTATTTAACAAGTCCTACTCTAAAATCCACCCAGAAACAGATGTTACTTTATGTACAATTCCGCTGCGGTAGTTGGGGGGTTTTTACCTTTTAAGTAACACGTGAGCTACAGCCTCACGGAGCTCCCTCAGTGGATGGCACTTCTAAAGGCTCCTCTCTACTCATGAACCCGATTTCCCGGCGGGTCCCCCCGCGCCGCTGCCTGCGAGCACACAGCATGCGGGGCCCGGGGCTCTCCCTCCTCCCCGCCGGCGGAAAGCGGCGCGAAAAGAGGCGGCCGGGGAACAATGGGGAGCGCCGGGAGCAGGGGGAGCTCCGGCCGCGCTTCCTCTGGCCCCGCCGCCGCTTCCTGCGGGCTCGCGCGCCGCTCCGTTCCCTGGGGCAGCCTGCCCGGAGCCCGCCCCGCTGACGGGAGACCCCCGCTCACCCTTGGAATCCCCTGTGCCCGCGCCGCGCCGCCGAGGGCACCCACGAGTTTACTCTCGCAGCCACTCGCTCGCCCCCGAGCTCTCCCGCCCCCGCACGGCGAGCGGGGCTGCCCGGCTGGCGCGGCGCCAGCCCCGCTCCTGAGCCTATCCCGGGGTCGGGCGGGCGGCCTATGGGAGCCCTGATCCCGCTGCCCCGGGCTCCTGCCCCGCATGCCGCGAGCACTGCCCGCAGGAGAGCGGCAGCACTACAGAGGCGCCGCGGCCCCGCTGCACTACGCGCTCCCTCCCTTCAGGGGACGGTGCTGCGCACAAAGGGCGGCTCAGCATTGTTCTCCACCCTGACCCCCAAATCCCCTCTTCCCCGCCGGGAGAGGCGAGCGGGAAGGGCCGGGACCAAGGGCGAAGACGGGGAGAGGCCAACTGCCCGCGGCGCCGGCCGCTTCCCAGCGTATCCTGCCTGCCATCTTCGCCTTTCCCCAAACTTGCCTTCGTGCTGTGCTGCCGTCGAAGCCCGCCTGCCCACCATCCCTCGTTCCCTTCTCGCAATGTAATGGGTCTTTCACATGTCACCTCGCCTAAAAATCCCACTGAGGCTGCAAAGGAACCTCTGCCCACATCCCAGCCATTCAAGCATCCTTGTCGAGCTTGTGCACGGGATCACCCGCTTCACATGCCCACATGGGCGGATAAAAAACCTCAACTGTACCAATGCAAGGTATTATTTGAGGATTTTGTCCTCAAATTCACAAAAGTGTCCTTCTTTTTAATCTTGATGGGCCTGGTTAGGTGACCAGGCGATATTTAAGCTACAGTCCTTTGCCACCTTGCAGCCCAGTGCATTCCTGTCCCTACGTTCAGAACTCCATGGAGCAGACACCAAGACACCAGGATCCAGCAGAAAACTCAAAGCATGTGAGGAAGAGAGTCAGAGCTACAACATGACACTGAGGAAAAACCACGGCTCGATTTAAATAATTGCATAATATTAGGATTTAACTTATAAATGTTTACATTTGTGTGATTTGATTAATGTCACGTTTGATTTCCTTAAAGCCACTGACAAGGTACTTTAAAACATGAGATTAATGTCTACCAGCGGTGAAATTCAACAGGCAAATCCTCTTCCCAGCGCCCCGGCTCCCCCAACACGCCGGCAGGCAAGCACCTCAGACCCCCTTTCTGCCCCCCACAGCCCTCGGCCAAAGGGGCTTTCCGCACATCCCGTGGTCAGCGATCCCCCTCCCCCGCAGGTGACAGGATTCCCGGCCGGTCCCTCCCCCGGCACCCGCCGCGCTGCGCGGGGCTCCGCCGACGCTCCCGTTCAAACGCGGGCGAGCCCGCCTCTGCCCCGCCCCCACCCGGCCGTTACCGCCGCCGCCACAGGGACACCCCGATCCCGCCCCGGCGCTTCCCGAGGGAGGCGCCGCCGCCCCCGGGTTTTCCCGGACTGCCGGGGGGAACGGAGCGGGGGGAGGGGGAGCAGCGGCGGGAGGCTAGAGCGCGGCACGAGCGCGGCCGGCGCGGGGGATTGTGGGTAGGAAGGTGGTCGGGCAGCAAAGGAAGCGGCGGGCGGGAATGGGGGGGGGGGGGTGAAAGGTCAGCGGCCGAGAGCCCCCGCGCCAATGGCGGGCGGGCCGGGCCCGTCCCGCACGGCGAGTCGGGGTCGAGCCGCTCGTCCGCGGCTGCAAACACTGAGTGTGTCTGCCCGCGCGTGTCTGTGTGTCTGTCCGTGCGTGAGTGTGTGTCCCGGACCGTCTCCGCCGCCGCCGCCCCTTGTAACGGTCCGCGCGAGGCCCCGCGCGCGCGGTGTTTGTTCGCCCCCTGCCCCTCCCCCACCGCTCTTCCACGCGATTTATGGGATTTGCAAATAATTCCAGAGGTTTTTTCTCCCTCCACACCGCCTCCTACCCCGGCTCCTAACCTCCGCTTCCTCTCCCGCCGCCTCGGCAGTCACCGGGGAGCTCCGTCGTCGCCGGCAGCGCGGGGCCGGGCAGACCCTGCACACAAAGGTCCCGGCCCCGATCCCTCTCCCGCCGGCCGCGGCTCGCGGAGACTGTCCGGTGAGTCCAGAGCCATGAAATCTGCAGCTCCTGCTCGCGGCGGGCTCCGGCGACGAACGGGGGGGCTGATTTGAACTGCCCCGCAACTTTCTCCCCGTGCCCCGCACCCCCGAGCCACCGCCAAAGGTAAAGCTGGAACGAGCCCCCTCGCCAGCCCCTCGCAGTGAGGCTCAAACGGAGGAGGAAAATGGGAAATGTTCACACGGAGAAGTGGTTCCCTTTGTTCTTTCATTGTTTCTACCCGAACTGGCGGATACAAGGGATAAACACTTACCTTCTCTCCTTTTGCTCCAAAACGCACACGTTCCCTTCAGCTTTAAAATGCACCGTCCAGTTTGGAAGCGACTACAAATGTCGGGAGAGTTTGTATTCCATTCTTTTACACCCTGCTCTTTTTAGTGTAAGATTAAGTTGTTGAGCACGTTGTTGCAAGCCCCCCGCCTTAGTGAATGGTCACGTTTAGGACCTTCCAAGTCATCCTAATTCTGCCAGTAGAATTGAGGGTATTGGAGGTCTAAACTTTGAAAAGGAAAAGGGCCTGCATCTATCGAGCAGACCTGAAAATGCACTCAGTTCCTCACTCACTTCCACAAAATGGGTATAAACATTTCACCCCAGACAACTCAATGAAATGTACATTTTAAAGCTTTAATGTAGAAAAGCTGTCCCCTCGGCTGAGATAAGCTAAAAGCAAATTGGCGTGAAGAAAATCTACCTCAGTGTATTCCACAGCAGGAATAGTCTCTGTAGTTTAAAACAAGTAAATAAGAGCATCATATAGAAATGCTAAGCATAAAGTTAAAAGGAAAAAAACCTCTGAGAGGAATATGCTACCCGGGCTGGAATGGGGAGAATCACAGTTTTCGAAAGTGTCCCTTTTTCGCAAAAATTACTGCTTTTCTTTTTTCTCCCCATGCAACCAAGGCAGAGGGAGAGAAGCCCATTTTCTGCTCTCTTTGTAGTCCAGCCGGCATTTTGCACCCAGAAACACAGGCAGTTCCCCCCCAAACCTTGCTTTAATCTGATTACGAGGAGATTTGCTGATACAATGAATATTTGAAATGATCCTTGTGTCTTAGTGAGTGGGAAGCATTTCCAGGCTCCCGTTTCCAAGGCTCCCTGCTGCAGAGGGAAGAGGAGTGGTGGGGAGACCCTGCTCCCCGAGGCCCCGGTGGGGTGGCAGCGGGGGCTGGGGGGGACAGCCTCCTCCTCCAGTGCCCAAGGGCGCTGGATTAATTTAGCTCAACTCCCTCAGCCGGTGGTTGGAGCAGGATCTTTAAGTGCCTTTTCCCCTGCATCATCACGCCTCTGCCAATTGAAAAATAAACAAATAATAGCAAAATAAATTTTAAAAAAGAGAGAGGATGCAGGCGACCCAAAGTAATTGTGGGACCGGGAGTGCATATTGTCTCACACCCCCTCTCCTCCTCTTCCTCCCCCTCCTCCCGATGTGGCCTTAATGGCAAACTGGAAGACCGGTTTATTTCATAGGGCCATATTACAACCAACAAGGTAAATAGGGAGTCGCGGGGGAGAGGGAGGGAGGGGGGAGGGAGCAAAAGGGGCTTTTCTTTGATAGCGTTTAATTGGAATTGAAACATTCTGGGGCTGTAAACATTCTTTATTTATTCAGCACACATAAGCGGGCATTGTTTTATCACCATCATAATTACGGTGTCCTTTAAACTGACTGATAGCGTAGGAGATAAGGGAATGCGCCTGTAGCTCCAGATCAAATCGCTGGTTCGCCCCTCTCCCCGGGTCACCAGGATCCACACGGTCCTTGGAGATGAGGAGCGCCGGAAGATTGTGGCCTGGCTATCCCTTACGTCATGAAAGTGATTTGTACCACATTGCTAATTTGGTGCAATTCATAACCTCCTGATCTCCTTCGTTTGCAACTGCTTTTCAGTTTGCAGGGTACATTTTTTCAGATGTAGTTTCCCACCATAGAAATTAAGAGTGATCACCTATGTGCAGGAGAGGATCTTGTTTCCCAATGTTTGTTGCTTTACCTTTGTCTAATTAAAAATGCAAACTTTTAGGATCCTTTCAGAACAAAGCCTCACCAAATCCCCTTTACGTCCAAGGATTTGCAAATTTATAAAGGCTGCATTGAATTCAGCATGGGTCAAGGGGCAAAAAAAGGGTAGAAGGTCACTGCATTTTGATTATGGGTCAGTAAACAACATGGCATGTAGTATGTGTCCAGAAACTCCTGCTAAAAAGTATTTTAAAACTACCATGAGTATTAAATTCAAGAAATAATCTTAGCCCATAGTGATTATAAATCGCACAAAATTCTAGTGTGCAAGAAACACTCCAGCCCCTGTGAAAAAAAAACAAAACCGCACAAGCTTAAAAAGCACTTAGTAGAACTATGCATTGCATCTCTAGTTAAAAAAAAAAGGGGGGGGGGAGGAAAAAAAAAATAAAGGAAAAAAGAAAAAAACAGCCCCAAAACTTCTAGGCATAAGAGTGTTAGCCAGATTATGATTTCTTTTTCCCACACTGATGGCTGGTATTTCTTTGTCCCACACATTTAGGAGATTTAGTTATACATTCTGATACATTGTCTGACTGGAATTTATGGCAAATTTTAGTTACTACAGTCACATTTGGCTGTCTTTAAAATAGCAGAAGGATCCTATTATGCTATTCTTTGACCCTATTATATTTACGTTACTGGACTCTTTGTGATAGCCTCTAGCTGCTTTCTATCTGTGTCCTCCTCGAGCAAAATATGCCCAACAGTAACTAGAAGCAGGGTGTAGTGTTAGAAACCAAATTCTCATGTGAAATATGTATTTCTGTGCAGCATCATGAAAGCAAAAGGTTTATTTAATACTTGTCAATACCTGAAAACATAGTCCAGCATTAACAAAAAATAAAAAATAATATTAATACTCTAATAATGTGGTGATCTTAGTGTGAAAACACACAGGACCCTTAGGTTTTCCTGAAGATTTTCAGAATTCTCCCCATTAGTACAACTGGTGGTGGACATTGCTGTTGCATTTCCCAATGAAACGTTTAAAAGACTGTAAATGGTGTGTGCATTACTACATTGCAGAAGGAAGAGGTCAAGCTAAATTGCACTGGTATTTAAACATAATCATACTATGAAAATAAATCAAAACATCACGTAAAAGGACTATTTTAAATGTTACACACGTTTTCTTTCTGGAGTGACATGGCTAAGCAGTTCCCTGTGAGCATATATATTTTAACACAAGTTTACAAAAATACAAGTATATGATTTTCAACAAACGGGAATAGGTCTACAGCAAAGTATTACGAATATTATTTTGTTCTTTCTTTCCTAATGAGGTTTATCCTTCAGCCAGACAATTTTAAGACTGAAATACTACTGGCTATAGAGTGTAGATTGCAGATTGCACGCTACTCAATGTGAAAAGGAGCACATTTGATTGATTGCCTCTGTGTGTGTGTGTGTGTGTGTGCGCCGATACACACAACTCTCTGTAGTTGCATGTGTATGTATTTGGCAAAACCGGGCATCTCTGGGCATCCTTATCTTAAGAAATGTGAGACAAACATCCATTCCTTTAATCATGTTCATCTTTGATCACCAGCGAGGGTGACAAAGTCCACAAAATTAACAAAGAACTGCCTTGCTTTTGAGAGATAGCTACATGTACATCTGGGTCTGCACACACATGCACGTGGACACACGAACACGCAAGCATACATCCCAGTAAGCAAATTATGGCATAACTTTTCATGTAATTGACACCAGCCACCTTTATTTTTCATTTTCATTCTTTTGACCAGCCTTCACATTAACAATCTAAGCCATAAATGTTGGTGGCTATTGATCGCAATCCCCTGTGTGCGTGCAAATCCATTTTCAAGTCCCCTGCCTTTAATGTGCGTGTGCGTGTGCAAGGGGCCTCTGACGGCTGTTTGTCAGGATCTCCCCCAGCCTGCTTGAAGACGACCCCGGATACACAACGTGTGCCGATGGCCAAGGGAAAGCACGCACACACAACACACACACAAAAAGAACCAAACCAAATGATGGAGGAGTAAAGAAACAAAGCTCTCTTGTGTGAGATGCGGAGAAAGATATGCAACCGAAAGTGTGTGTAAGTATACGGTGGGGATGTGTAGGTTGGGAGCCTGACATTTCCCAAGACTTCTCGTGGGTTTCTCCCTGCCGACATCTGGCGCTGCCTCGACCCCGGTGCTCATGGCCGCACCTTTCGGGAACCCGAGGTTTGCCGAAAAGCCGTCACTAGTTTAAAATGTTTGGTAGCGCCGGATTTTTTTTTTTTTAAGGACATTTTTTTAAATAGTTGCCGAATCCCACTGTCAGGCTATCACCGGCAGCGCGTGGATGCGGGTCTGGGTGCCCGTGGCTCCCTGCGTGCGAACGCACGCGTGGATTTACACGGGAATCTGACCCAGCTGAACTACCTGACAAATAAAGGACTTTTCAGCTCATCGGGGTATTGGGTAACGTCTTCTGAGCAGCTTTCTCGGAGTTTACTGTTCCTTTACTGTTGACTCCATAGCCTTAACCTTAAAGCAGGGGGAGGAGAGCAGTAGGGAGGGGGTGGGGGTGTTCGCAGCATATAAGTACATCAGGAGGAATTTTTAAACGACCTTATTGTCTCTAGCTCTAGAAAGACCACGATGATTTCTTTTTAGCGCCAGCAGCTGTTTTCTCTCGCAACTTTGCTTTTTTTGCCCCTCACACGAGAAAGGCAAGGCTGGGGGATCCAGATGCGAGGAGAAGGAAGGAAGGAGAACTCCGCGGATGGTCTGAGCTGTGCCGAGGCATTGTTCACTGCTGCCTCTTGGTTACGTTTAAAGGCTGAAATATCACGAGATCCACACAATGATCCTTTTCTAATTCGAGGGACAAAATGTAATTTGCTGTAGCTCTGCTTTCTCGGATGGGAATACTATCCCTAGGTTTCAGAGGGAAGAACTAGGCACCGCGGTTCGCACACACATGGATTAAGTTGAACAGCGGCGATTACATCTGCGCTGAGAGCAACAGTAGTCCGGGGCTGACTTTTCAAATCTCAGCCCTCCGAGTTAGAGGCTCCCTTGAATAGACTTCCTCCATTCCCGGATGCACTTCTCCAAATTCCCACTTCTCTCTCGAATTCCTGTGAAATTGGGGGCTTGCCTGCATTTCGCCTTGGCATGCAAAACGGCGTTTTCACAGAGTGATTATGCGCTTTCTTTTAGCTGTACCTGACGGAGTAACACGAACTCCACGCACCATATTGCCAACACGCGGAGTGGATATTGACGTTTGGGATTGAAGATTTTTATTTTTTTTTCCTCCGTCGATTTTTTTGCCAAGTCACAGCAGTATGAGATGTCTCATTAATCTCGCGGATGTGTCTAATTCTGGATGTGCAGTGATACATAAAAGTGCTGGTGTTTGTATCCAGCGGAACACTGGATGCACGGCAGAGATTGGTGATTTTTTTTTTCGCAGCGCCTAACGTGCAAACCGCAAGCATCACTTTAACGTGACAAGGGAGAGGCATGCAGCTATCGCAACATTTGCGAAATCCTCGTTCTTGACACTCAAATAATTTAACGTTCCTAAGAAGAGGTTAAACCTTCATGCTGCTTCTTCAAATTGATTTTAAGGGGCTGCTATAAATGGAGCATCAAAAAGCTTCGGCAGGGCTACTCCGAGAGGAATATGAAAACTGCGAGCCAGAAGCATCCTAGCCCGATGCAATATCGTACATTGTGTGTTCCAGCACTTTTTTGTTATTACGTAAAGGCTCCTGGAAGCACCTTGGATATTTTACATTCTCCTTTCTCTGCTGGAAGCAATCAGCACGCAGGAATCCTGACGTGGGCTCTGGGACTATAGGACATTCCAGCTCGTGATCCAGCACGGTTAATCGTGAAAAGTGTATACATTTCTGGCTTATCTATGCTTTGTTATGGGTCTGACGTGAGCTCACGTCCTCCTCCCCCCTCCTGCAATATTACAGGCCGAATTTCAGTTAAAAGTGTTATAGTATCACGGTGCGGGACCCCGTGATATTCGGACAGCAAAAATAACCGTAGTACCCGGCTATAAAAAGCTAATTAAGCAGAAGAGGAAAATCAAGAGAAACTCGAAAATGTAAGTACTCCCTCTCGTTAACAACCGAACATTTAACTCTGGAGCCTCAGAAGGGGAAATACCAGGCTGTTCTGCACGTTTTCGCTAAGCTTCATTTTCCACACAATGCAGAAGAAAGCGCTAGTTTAAAGCGGCTACGTTACCGAAGGATTTTCCATCGCTACGATCAGACTTATGTCCTTTAAATTCACGGCATGCACAAAAGAACAACGTTTGCCCAAAGCAGGCCGAAAATATACGGAACGATAGGGGAAAAAGCATACAAATCCTTCCTCCGAAGCTAGCGACGAGGAAGTCTGAGAGGGCTGAGTGTGTTTGAGCTCGGATTGTTTAATAGAAAGATTTATATACTAACTGTATTATTTACTTTGGGAGGGGAGGTGGCAGTATAAGGGTATGCTAATTAGTGGGAGATTTTTTGGGGGAAGGGGTGGAATATCAATTTTTATTGCATCACCTGTCAGGAGTGTCCAATCAGCGTTGGCTTTAGGGGAATTAATTGATGAAGGTGTCTCCGGACGAGCTCACTTCACTCTGTCATTTTATTTGTAGCTAAAGCAGCGGCGGGAATAGCAGCTGCATTTCTTTTCTCTTCCTCCCTTCACATTCCATTATCATAGTTTCCAATGGAAAAGCAGGGAATGAAAGGGAACAGGTACTGATCTTCAGCAGCAACTTAGAGAAACACTTTGGCAAACCTGATTTTTAAGATTATATATTGATTGTAGTCTCGCGGTATTTTTTAATTTATTTTTTAAAATTTTGTCTAAAGTTTGGCACTTCATTCACCAGGAATAACAGCCTTTGTTATATTTTATTAGCAGGATGCCTTGAGACAAATACAGCATCTGGCTGAGGATTGTGTGTGTGTGGCTTTTTATTTTTTTTTCTTTTTTTTTTTTTTTTNNNNTTTTTTTTTTTTTTTTTCTTTTTTTCATCTCTCTCTCTCTGCAAATGCTGGGAATAATTTAATTCACGAAATGGGAGACCTGAAGTCGGGTTTTGAAGAGGTGGATGGCGTGAGGCTCGGCTACCTCATCATTAAAGGAAAGCAAATGTTTGCACTCTCCCAGGTTTTTACAGACCTGCTCAAAAACATCCCGCGAACTACCGTGCACAAGCGAATGGATCATTTAAAAGTAAAAAAACATCACTGCGACTTGGAGGAGTTGAGGAAACTCAAAGCCATCAACTCCATCGCTTTCCACGCCGCCAAATGCACCCTGATCTCCAGAGAGGACGTGGAAGCCCTATACACATCCTGCAAAACCGAACGGGTTCTTAAAACGAAACGGAGGAAACTAAGCCGGGCGCTGTCTGCCACCGATCTCCGGCCGGAGCTCGCTCCCGCCGACCCCTTCTCCGGCTTCTGGAAGGAGAACAAACTTTGGCTGGGTCTCAGCGACTCTCCTCGGCCGCTGCTGCCCGTCCGGAGGAAAGCTCTGCGCCCGGGGGACACAGCCTTGCTACCGGCCGCTCATCTACCTCACATTTTTAGTAAATACACTGGCCACAGCTACCCAGAAATCGCTCGGGCGCCTTGCAAATCCCCCGTAAACTATGAAACGGCGCCGGCAGTGGGCGGCTGCGTGCCCCTGCGCTCCCGCCGCCCGCTCGCCGCAGCGGCGCGGCCCCGGCTCCCGA
>WAAE01020905.1:105329-226477 GCA_013400495.1 Nicator chloris
CCTGGCCCTGCCCCGGCCCTGCCGGCCCCGCGGCGCCCCGCGGCTGCCGCTGCCTCTGCCCCGCGGCTTCGGGCCGCCCGCCTTCCCCGAGAGCGGCAGCAGCGACTCGGAGTCCAGCTGCTGCTCGGGCCGCGCCGCCCACGACTCGGACTGCGGCTCCAGCCTCTCCAGCTCCAGCGAGGGCAGCGCGGAGGAGGAGGACGAGGAGGAGGAGGACGAGGAGGGCAGCGGCGCCTCGGACTCCAGCGAGGGCAGCTCGGAGGAGGAGGAGGAGGAGGAGGAGGAAGAGGAGGAGGAAGAGGAGGAGGAGGAGGACAGCACCTCGGACTCCGACTCCAGCTCGGTCTCCAGCCAGGTTTCGGTGCAGAGCATCCGCTTCAGGCGCACCAGCTTTTGCAGCCCGCCCGGCGTGGTCCACGCCAACTTCTTGTACCATCTGGCGGCCGCCGCCGCCTCCCGGCCCCCGGCCCCGGCGGAGCCCGGCGGGCTGCCCGCCCTCCGCGGCGCTCCCGGCGGAGTCAAGCCGGAGCTGCCGGAGGAGTGGGGCTGCCCCGGCTGGGCTCCCGCCGCCCCGACGCTGCGCTGCTCCGGCGGCCTGGGGAGCTGCTTCGCGGAGATAAGAGATGATAGGGTATCCGAACTCACATTCCCACACTCTGAATTTTCCAATAATGCCAAGAGTACTGACCTAACAATTAACTGTGTTGCAAAGGGGGCCTCTTCACCTAGCCCAAAGACAAACAATGCATTTCCACAACAAAGAATACTCAGAGAGGCAAGGAAATGCCTTCAAGCAACTACTACACACCGTGCAGATAACAATACAATAGCTGCTAGGTTCTTAAATAATGATTCTTCATCAGCGGCAGCAAATTCAGAGAAAGATTCCAAAATCCCTCATTGTATTGAATTTGCCACGGATTTGCCCTCTTTACAAACTGATCCTGCGGAGGATGCTGCTTCTCCAGGGGCAGCAGCAGCAGCTGAGCTCCAGTGCACTGATACAGGCAATAAGGCATTGCCATTCCTGCACAGCATTAAAATCAAAATAGAGGACAGCAGTGCGAACGACGAGTATGAGCCTGATCTTACAACACATAAGCTAAAGTGTGAGTGCAATGATACTAAGGATGAGTTTTACGGTGTGACTGAGAGTAATAACCAGGACGCTTTATTAACAGCCAAGGAAGATTCTGCATGCACTGAGAAAGAAACCACTTCCTTAAACCCACTGACTCAGAGTCAGGTCCTCTCATGCACTTTAGGTACTCCAAAACCTGAGGATGGGGAGTATAAATTTGGAGCAAGGGTGAGAAAAAATTACAGGACACTGGTTTTGGGAAAGCGACCTGTACTGCAGACTCCTCCAGTCAAACCAAATTTGAAATCAGCTCGAAGCCCACGTCCTACAGGTAAAATCGAGACACATGAAGGAACACTGGATGATTTTACAGTTAACAATAGACGCAAAAGGGTAGCCAGCAATGTAGCATCAGCAGTGAAAAGGCCATTTAATTTCATGGCAAATTTTCCCTGTCCACCATCACTAATTATTGGCAATGATGGGGATTTGTTGCCAGCTTATTCCTTAAACACCACTAAGGATTCCCAACCACCTCACAAGGCCCATCCTGTATGGAAATGGCAGCTGGGCGGTTCTGCAATACCTCTTCCACCTAGCCACAAATTCAGGAAATTTAATTAATAAAGTAGTTTGGAAAATATTTTCTTGAACAACCTTTAACTTTCTTACTTTTTTTTTTTTTTTTAACTCTGCAGCATGGTTTGTACAAACCCATTAATGCTATACACTTTTGGAATCCTATTTTATCACATTGTGAAGACAAAACCCGGATTACTATTTTATTTACCATTACAACAGTGGGGGGTTTTTTCCTTATTTTGGGGTTATGGTGGGGTTTTTCCTTTTTTTTTTTTTTTTTTTTTTTTTTTTTTTTTAATTTTTTTTTTTTGGTTTGGGCTTTTTTGTTTGTTTGTTCTGTTGCATTGTTCTTGGTTTTGTTTTTGTTTTTGTTTTATTATGTTACATTCCACAGAGTACTTCAGGCTAAAGACTCAAGTTAAACTCAGTTATTATGGTAGAGCTGGAACACTTTACTGTTTAAATGCTAATAATGCATCAGTACCTCAATTCAACTGCTGCAAATAAATGTCAAAAGGTTGAATAATAAATATTAGAATGAGCCATTAAATTTATGCACTAGATTTTGAAAATGGAAGTCTAACTGTTAATTCAGTTAAACTTTGTTAAGTTACATGGTTGCACAGTAAGGGTTCACTATAATTCAATGTGGCAGCAGTCTACTTTTCGGGAGCTTTGTTTTTGGGTGCAGGGGTGTCTTTTTCGACGAGCAGTTGCACTTACTCCTTTTTTTCCGGTTTGAAAAAGACTGGGGTCCGCCTGTGACCCCAGCGCTGGGAAAAGCTGCCTCATTGAAACCCGTAAAAAAATGTGGAATTATATTTTTGGTAAAAGGGTGTCTTTTTACTTGTACAGCCACTCTTTGCAGTTGGGAAGCCTTTTTGTTTCACCCAGAGGTCTTAAATAAGGTTACTGTTATCCACTAATGTCATACTTAAGTTGTGGTCTGAACATGCCCCTTACAAACTTGCAAAGCAACTAAAATATTTGCCCGGCCAGCAGTACAATTTATGGTCCAGCCCCTCGTGCTGGCTGGAGGAAATAGCAAAGCAGTAAATACAACACAGAAAGTGAAATGAGAGGCCGTAAGTGGAAAGATTACACAAAATGAGAAGACCATGTTATTCATAGCTTTTTGGCAACAAAACTCAGGCGATTCAACCATGTTACACTTCCCGGTTCTATCCTCATCTCTTGAAATTTGCTGTCGTGGTTTTTTTTGCCATGCCATCCTCTCTATGTAGCAGAAACATTTCTACTGCACGTGACAATCAGAGGCAATTACCTATATTTGCACTTAATATCGAAATAGTCGAACAGGCAGACTTCTAGAGTCTAGCCCTTGGTAAGACATGCTGGTATAATATATTGTGATGATGGAAGCAGTAAATCAAAATTATGGAAATTTGCACTGTTGAAAAGCATGCTTTAGCTTTATTTTCAATTAAAAACACTGTTAAAAAAAATCTTGATTCCTAAACACTTTGAATTATTGCAGAGTTATCCGTGGTTTCCTCTCCGTTTGTAAGTTCACTGTTTTTATTTGGAGGAAATACGCTTCAAGAGGTTAACCGTTTCACTCCCTCCCTCCCCCACAACCTCCGCAAAAGAAAGGGAAGGAGGAAAAAAAAAAAAAAGAGAAAGGCTGGAGGCCGAGGTGGAGGCAGAGCTGAGGACGGGGGAAGGTATCTCTTGTGGGGGGAGGATGGATACAGCAAGTCTAAAAACAGCCTGAAAAGTTTGCAGCTTGAGAAAGGCAATAATAATTGAGTTGCTGAATCAGTAGAGTTTAGGATGAATAATTGCTGGTTTCTTTCTTTGGATTAGCATTTTATTTATACTAGATCATTCACAAATTAAATTTTAAGGATTCCACTCATCGATCAATCCCGGGAGAATAATTTATCGCAAATCAAAAAAGGAAAACAAAGCAACAATGTAATGTTTACTGTGTGACTCAAAGTCAACATTTCTGCTGGCAATCCACTGCCTGGGTTTCAGTTTTTTAATTCCTGCCTTTTGTGATGCCCTGCCCCAACCCCTCGTGTCTCCAAATATTCTAAGCAGTCACTATCTGATTTCAGCTCTGTTTACTATATCCACACCGGAGTTTTCCTCTCATTGTAAGAGGCCTAGTCTAAGAATACCTGCAGCCAAATATATTTAGAAAGAGTAAACAATTGCCTTTCAGTGGAGTTACCCTTCCCCCCTGCATGCACACGCACACACACATGCACACATATCACTTTAAGCTGCCAATTGCAAAAGGTGCATTGCATACTTAACCGCTCTGCTGAAATTACGATGGTCATGAAAAATCTGCTTACTGAAGTTGTTCTGAGATGAATGTTTACATTCGTGTGTTTAGAGCTGCACAGATTACAGCCTTATATCCAGAGAACTGTAAGTACGTACAAAATGTACTGCTCAGGAAAGCCCCCCACTCTGTTAGAAACCGTGTCTGCCTGACAAAGGTCTTCCCTTGACCCCCCCCCCAAAAAAAAAAAAAAAAAAAAAAAAAAAAAAAAAAAGAAAAGAAAAAAGGAAAGAGCCAAAAGCTGCAGAAGTGCAATATGCAAACTTGAAACCTAAAATTTTGCCTTGTCAGTTAAACAACATATCACTTTCAAAGTAACTCTGTCCCCTGACCCTGTTTACTTCCAATTAGAGATATGTTGATTTGGCCAGGAATTGTAAATTACAGAGGTGCATTTCAGGTTCCGAAATAATCCGGGGTGGGGGGTTGGGGGTTGGAGGGGAAGGTATAGGCATAAATTTATACCAAATAGGCTCTGCAGAGTTGAAGACGTGAAATATGGCGCCCAGCCTTGCCAGCGGCCCGGGAGCTCCAGGCAGCCCCGGGCATCCCCGGCAGGCTGCTCCGCTGGGCTCCCCTCCATCCAGGCAGCAGCAAACGGCAAGGAGTTAAACAGCCAAATAATTTTCACACGTGCACACCTCAGTTTAGTACAAGTCACTAGCAGGGACATTCGTGGTTTTACTACCGTTGGAGAAATTAGCCAGGTACAATAACTCACCAGGAGAAAAAAAAAAAAAGGGGGGGGGTGGGGAATGGTATTCTGTTCAATTCTGGTAGTTTGGTAACTGTTTCTGAGGACATTGTAATTACTATTGCGATCAGAGGTCATTGTCATTTCAGCCTTAAACATGTGAAGTCTTATCATTAAATTACATAAAAATAACCAAATTTCTCCCATGAAGGTAAGTTCTAAAAATGAGGAAAACCCAAGGTTTTCCAAGGGAGACAGGCTACCATTTTGTTGCGATGTTTACATGAGATAAAACTTACAATGTCTTAGTAATTGCCACCATTTTCCAGTTCCTGGTGTACACAAAAATCAACAGAATTTTCTAGAGGAAAAAGCAATTGAGGAAGTGCATGTACTGTAAGGACTATACTCTGTAGGAATTTGCCACAAATAGAGTTCACCGGTAAATTTATTGGGAATATTTCTGCTGCCAGATGTAAAACAAAAGAAAGTTTTGGACTCTGTTTAATTCTCTAGGACATTAAAAAGGGAACACATGTAATGCCTTCAGCAGTGAGGTATATTGCCTTAAAAGATGTAACTTGCCGTTTACAGCAATTTACTTTAAGAAGTGATTGTTCTATAAGCTACACTTACTTGACTACAGTGGGATAATCTCTTTACTGGTTGTTTATTTAAAAAGCCACTACTAGCAATAATGCAAAATAGTGGTAGCTGTTGTATGAAGTTTGCTGTTTAATCATTTCATATGGTGGTTTTTTACATGGTCTCTGATCCCTTTTACTCTAACAGATTTAGTTGCCAATAAATTAAAGTTTCTGCAGAAATGAGAGCAATGTTATCATGTTTATGTTTGTCGCTGTTCACACGTGTGAGTGGTTGATACAGAAAAGGGTAAAAAAAGTGGCATTTTGGACACACGGCCGTAATCTGCAGGAAAATATTCTACATATGCAGTATGTTAGAGAACATGAAACACGGATAACCTTGTTAATTGTGGTTTTTATGGTTAAGAGGATTGCTGGGAAGAATATGTAATGGTTCATCCTGGGATCTATTTGGTCAGCTTGGAAGCACAAAAGGAGGGCGATCGCCTGAAAATGAAAAGCCCTGGCTAGCAAAATCAGGAGGGAGGCTTTGGGATCTACCTTCCCGAAGTCACGCTTGCAGACATTACCCATTCCCTCGGTACCTGGCCCTGCAAACCGCGGTCTAACAGCTCCGGCCTGACCAAAAACCTTTCGGGAAAGGACAGCGAGCCGGGTTTGGGCCTTACACGTTGCATTTTTTCACTGCGCTGATATAATTATTTCCCGTGCCCTAGGCCCCTCTCTCTCCCCCTCTCCCTTTCTCTCCGAGGCGGCCTCACAAGCCCCCGCTTTAAAAGGCCCGAGATGTTTTGCATGAGGCGCTCACAATAGGGGTTGAGGGAATTGACAGTTTTAAAAACAAGGCGCCCTGTCCTTTCCAGATGCCGAGGACCCCTCTCCCGCACCATCTCTCGTTTGCTCCTCGCTGCTGGTGGCTTTACCCCTAGCATTGCAAATACACGGCAACAGCTGTGTTTGTAAACAGGGGGGAGTACGGCGGGAGCGCCGCTGGCCCCCCTCCCGCACCGCGCTCCCGCCGCCTGGAAATCACAAAAAGAAAAAAAAAAAGGGAGGAAAAAAATTTAAAAAAAAAAAAAAAAGGAGGTTAAAAAAAAAAAGCGGGAGCATAGCCGGGGCCCCCGAGCGGCGGGGCTGCCCAAGCGCGGCGGGCCCGGGGCATAGCGCGCCTCGGGCCGCCATCTTGCCCGGCGCGGCGGAGCCTCCTCGGCTCCCTGGCGCGGCTCCCCGGGCCGGCTCCCTCGCTCCCGGACAGGGTCCCTGGCCCGGCTTCCCCTCTCCCGGAGCGGCTCCCGGGGGCGGCGGGGGCGGCGCGGTTGTCCCCGGGGGCTCCCGCTCTTCAAAGTGGGGCCGTGGCTCCCAGCCCGCTCCCCCTCCGGCTCATCCGCCGGGGTGTCCATCTTCCCGGGCTCTCCCGTGGCGCGGCCCCGCTCCTCCCGCCCTGCCCGCTCCACGCTGGGAGCGAGCCAGGGGGCAAGCCCGTGGTGGTTCTGCGGGGCCCTCGGGGCAGATGCCGGGCTCCGGGCCAGGAAGCGGCCGGGGGAGGTCCGGGGCTCCGGGCCCGGCCGTTCGCCGTCCGCCCCCGCGGAGTCAGCCCAGGAGAGGACGGGGAGCGGGGTCAGCGCGGAAGGTCCAACAGGGCTGTTTGCTCTTGCGTCTAAAACGTAGCCGGGGCTGTAAAGCGTGTGAAATTACGCACCGGTCTCTTAAAGAGTGGCTAATTTATAGTAAATAGCGAGGGCTTTGTAAATGGATTTATTATGTTGTTTCTTGTTAATTGTTGAGAAAATCCCCATTGTTGAGTGTGAATGGCTTTATGGGCTAACCCGGGCCGCGCTGCAATCCCGGGGCAGTAAATGGCCGCTCCGCTAATGTGGCCCGTAGCGAGAAGCCGGACCAGCCGCGGTGACCTTTGGGCGGTGGGGCCGGACATGGACGTCCCGCAGGCAGACCTCGTCCTGAAACCTCGTCCCTCGGCGGGGACGCGCCGGGACCCCCGCCCGGAGTGAGCCCTTCTCCCTGCCCGACAGCCCAGGGAGCAGCGGCGCGGCCGGACCCTGCCTGTGCACGGCCGAGCCCGCCGGCCCCGCCGCGGCAGCGCACACGTGCAAGGAGCCGCTCCCGGCCTTTGTTCGCGGCCGCGCTGCCCCCGGTGCTCCTGCCCCGCACCGCCCCGGCCCGCAGGCCGGGTGTCCCTGCCCGCCGAACGGCACGTCCGCATGGCGAGGGGGGCTCCAAGGCAGCCCTCGGCCTCCCACGCCGCCGTTCCCCTTAGACAAATAAACAGGAGCCAGCATCTCCAGTCCCTTCTCCCTCGTTCCTGAGGGGCGGGGGAGGGGATGGCAATAGGGGTATCGCAATGAACTTCCCCAAACTGCACACCGTGGCCCCCCTTCCCGGCCGCGGGTAGAGGCGCGCCGACGCTCTCGGCAGTCAGAAGGACTGGGACGCGGGGACTCCCCGCCGCTGGCACCCAAACCCCTCCCGCGTGCACGGGTCTGCATATTGTAACATACAAATCACGATGAAATGTAAATTCTACTCTAGAAACTTATATTGGGCTATTCTCTTTCCTGAAATCTCTCCCCTTCTGATTTCGCTATTAGGAGAAATCCCCCTGGGTTTAGAGCACTTGTTCCACGGATTTCTGTACAGCCCACATCTGTTGCCTTCCCCTCTGCGGCTCGGGGCTCTGCCCCTGCTGCAGGCAGAGAAAGGAGCGGGTCTCCCGGCGGGCTGAGCCGCGGAGGGGCCCCGGCAGCCCGGCTCAGCCCCGCAGAGCTCAGCGATTTTCCAAAGTGCCTTTCAGGATCGGGTTTGAATTGCAATCGTGTCAGATGCATGGCTCCCTCTTCCCCGAGACTTGTGCTCGCAGCCCTTTTCCAGGCTGATTAGTAGTGTCGGAGCTGCTAGATAGGGCTGTACAGTCCATTTCCCTCAAAACAGGATGTTTCCATCAACCTGCGTTTGATTTTCCCCGAAGAGCAGCGGAGAGTTTAGCTGGGAAACACGTCCCGGCTAAGATCTCGTCTTCAGCTGCCACTCGGGTCACTTCACATCTCTGTATTATATTTCATCTTGTCATTCCCCTTTCTCTACCTTCTTGGGGAAAACAAACAAACAACCAAACAAACAACCAAATAAACATCCTTGGAAAAGCAGCTGGTGGTTGTGAAGCGCGGGGACACCGCACCGACAGCTCCCGGCGGAATGGCAGGGCCGACCATCATCCCCTCTCCGAGAACGAAGCACAGCTCTGTCCCGGACACACCCTCCCCGACCTCCCGGTTGTTTGTTGTAGGTTGGTGTTGCTCCCGGAGCAAAAACCCCTGCTCTCTTGGACCACCTCTTGTCTGGTTGGCTCGGGAGCAGCGCTTTTGCTGGGATTTCTAGGGTCTTTGTGCGTTTGTGGAGATGCGTGTGAATGGGGCTGCGAGTGTTAAAGCTGCCACATAACCTGTGCGAACATATGTTTTATATTTACCCGCGATGCTTTTGTATTCCGAGATTCAAGGGTAAACTGCCCGGGACAATAACAAACTTAGAAATATTATCTAGTAAAGTGCAGGGGGAAAATATTATTAAAAAGAAAAAAAAAAGATTTGTTCTCTTTTGGAAAAGCTCATTTCCATTTTTGTGGACATGACATTTTGGTAAGGGTAAATAGCAATAGCGTGCTATTCCTTGTACAGTTTTTCAGACCGTTTTAAAAACTTTACGGTTGGGGATGCTTGAAATAGCACATTATAACCAGAAGAAGGATTTTTAGGTTGTTTCCCGCTATGACATAATCGTCCCCGTCAAAATCTGGCGAAATTCGCCTGAGGGAAAAAGATGTTCACGCTAAATGATGTAGTAGAAGAAAAGAGCGAACGGCGTTTAATACGCCATATAAAATAATGTCAGATCTCCCCGGCAGTTCTCCCGGTTACCCCAGGTAACCATTTATAAACTTACTCTAATATGTTCGAAGTCTCTCTCACATATTAGAGTAGGTTTATAAATGATTACCTGGGGTTTACAAATTTTTGCTAATAAAATCTCATTAATTCCATTATGATTTCTGTATCCTTCTCCCGTAAAGGGGCCTGTAAAATGTGGCCATTCTACACAAGCCCTGCCATTCATCAAGTCTGTGAACGTTCGTATTTCCCTATCTAGCTACGTAGAGGCCGATAAATAGGCTCTCCAGATAGCCGCTGATATCTCTTGCCCTCCACGCAGAGTACTTGGCGGTGTTTGTTCCGTCCCGGAAACCTGGGCTTCTGAAACAAGCTTGAAAGTAGGTGAACTTTTTAAAACACACATGAAAGTTGGGAATCTTTATATACGTGTTTGCATTGCTTGTGGGGCAAAGAGGAGTATACCCGGCAACAATTCCTCATCAGAGGACTTAAGAGAGTCTCTTGCCTTTCCCGAGGCCTTTCTGCCTCCCTCTCTCCCTCCCCTCTGTAAACACCCGCGCACAGATGCGGCGAGGCTTCCCGGGAATGCTCCAGCCCGGAGCCCGGATCCTCTGCCAGCTCCTGCCGTGCTGCTGCATTTGTTCCTCCCGTTTTCCGCAGGAGACGGATGACACCGAGTTTAGGAAAAAGCTCCAGAAGGTAACGGAGAGTTCAGCGGCTCCCAGCACCAACGCCGGCAAAAAAGTACAGGATGATATTGCTGCAGCTTCGTGCGAGCTGCTCTGTCTTCACAAAACCTGCGAGCTGGAGCCGCCCTCCACGCAGAATTTACTGCTTGTGTTTGGTTTATCAACGCCGATGGCGTCTGATCATTAAGAAAGACGAACTACATAAACATCTGATAGTTTGTATTAGAATCATGCACAGTGACAATTGCACAGAACTGGTTTTAATTTTATTCCAAAGTGTTTACACATCGACATATGGTGAATTTGTCTTCTCTGAGAAAGTTAAGAATCAATAGCGTTAATAGCTGTGCATAGGTATGATAGCAATTAACATTTTTGCTTCCACCAGCCCCAGGTTTCTGAAGAAAATTTCAGCTTGCGTGCTGAAAGAGAAAAAAGGAGTTTTCCAATGAGAAGAACTGGCTCTGCCCGCTAAGATGCTCAGGATTTCCTCGCAGGCATCACCGAGTTCATCAGGACTCGCTCTGTCTCCACTCACGGGCGTGGAGAAGCAGCAGCACCCTTGCTCCGTGTTTATCTCTGTTTTGCAATGACTTCGCTCGCCAGTACCTGCAAAACTCCGCCTGAAAAAACAACTCGCTGATTCCCGTCGAGGAGAGCTGGTCCATGATAAAGGGCTGGAGCCTAGTTCCCCCGAACTCCGGCTGTGATGACAGCGTTTTCTAGGAGCCTCTCTCGCTCCCAGGGAAGCGGGAAAAGCAAAGTTCCCTAGCCCGCTCCCTATCCCACTTTCTATCCAGTTGCTGCAGAACCTTTGGCAAACTCCCTGGTTTTCCCAAGGGCAGTCGAACGACATCCAGTCATAGCAAACTGGGGTGGCAAAAGCTTGGTTGTGCCGGGAGATATGCTACAAATGAGGATATGGTCTCAAGGAGATCATAAACTGTGTATTTATGTAAACTGAAAAAAAAGAAAACTCATACGCGACAGTCATTGACATTCACAAACGCAGATAATGGAACAATTTTCCCCAACGCCGGACTATTATTTTTATTTTTCAGGTGCTGCTTTACAAAGATCATGAAATCACGTAGAAACTTTAAGCCTAACCCAATCCACAGATGTCTATGCACGTCTCTAAGTCAAACAGGTCAAATATTTTTTTTAAAGACGCATTTACCAAGGAAAAAAAAAAAAGGCATCTAAGCTGGAAACCTGTAGGGGCATAACAAAAGGATAGAGGCCACAAAGAAATATCCCACAGTGGATTACAAGGTTATGGGACAGGTCACTACAGGAAAGTTAAACAAAAAATGAAGGGTACATTACATAAACCTCACATAATTAAAAAATAGTTAGTTCCAATGTTGTAGTTATACCTCCAGATATTTGTTGAGTTTGTTGTTCAAGTGCCTGTGAATTTATTGGGAGATTATTCTGTTAATATACCTTTATTTGCCCGGCGCTTGCTTTTCCACATAATTAGAAAACTGACCGCAGCCTTTAATGACTGTGTATTTAATGAAGACTACGATTATTTTACATCACAGACAGATGTACAGAATGTGCTGTTATAGAAGGGGACGTAGTCAGACAAGAAATAAACCCAGCCTTACAGAGACAGAGGACCCTAAGACAGTAATATATTAAATATTGCAGCGATCGATTTCAATAGCCTGAGTGGACACGGGAACAAAAATTCACCCCCAAGATGAAATGATTAGGAATTCTTTGTTGTGCGGGGAAAAAAGAAAAAAAAAGAAAGAAAAAAAAGAAAGAAAAAAAAAAGAAAAAAAAGAAAAAAAAAAAAATTGGGTGCATATTTTTTCCAGATCCTTTTTTGTTCAGGTTAGAAGAGGGCCGGGCAGGCATTTTTCAAGCTCTTGGGTCGCGGTTTGGGATATAACCCTAGAGGTTAGCCTCATCTCCGTGGCGTTTCTCCATGGTAAAAAGATGAATCTTTGTCCGAAGAGAGGCGGATTAAATATCAAGCCCGGCTCCGGTGCACGGGACAGGAGCGGCCCCCCGGCAGCGGCTGCCACCCGCGCAGAGCTGCGCACCGGGGCGCCTGGCGAGGGGTCCGGGAGCCCGGGACGGGCACGGATGGGGCAGGCGGCGGAGGGGAGCGGGTCCGGGCGGCCCCGCCGCAGCCCCTCTGTGGCCAGGCCAATTAAGGCGGCACACAAAGCTGCGCTCCAACCACACTCCTCTCCCACCGCTGCCCCCAGCCCGCTCTTCCCTTTCTTGCCTGCATACCTTCCCCTCCCCTCCCCAGCCACAGCCCTTCTCGGCTTTAATTAATAATTAAAAGGCAGAATGAAAATTAAAGAGGGGGCAGAGGAGGAGCGAGAGCCCGCGGGAGCCCGCCTGAACACTGGACTTGGGAGAGAAGGTGGCCGGGCGTCATGCGGAGCTGCCAGGCGGGGGTCTTCCCACACCCTCCAGGCCACCACCCTCCCCCCTATTCCAGTGGGATGCCGGCCGGGGTGGCCGCTCGGCACAAGGCTGTTTGCGGTAGCTGGGTCTGAGGCTTGGCAGGGCAGTGGCCTCGGGCTCGGGTTTGCTCCGCAGCCGTTCGGCTGCAGGGAACAGGAATTACATCCCAGAAAATGGGAACCTGTTGACTGCCACGTCCCGAGTGAAAGGGCCGGTAGTCTTTTACATTCCCAAACCTATGAAGTTGGGACGCCATCCCTGGGCCCCTGGATTCACCTGTCACTGCAATCACTGCCCCGAAGCACTGACAAATATTCACAATAAAAGAGTGAAAGGGTCTCTTAAGGTTCACTGATTTGTGTGTAGAACTTTGGAAAACTGCAAACAAGCGAGAAAAATTGTCCATTCTTGTGAAGGGAAATACAAGTTTGCACTTAACCGTTCAGCGACAAAACCCAAGGACTGGCCAAAGAGCCGGTGACATACACTGTAATCTCCATAACAATTTCATTTCCTCCCTTCTCTCTCTCTCTCTTTACTGGTTAGCAAAGGGGAAAATCTAAGGGTTTAATCCCGAGGAAGGCTTTCCATTTATTCCCACTACAGGGAGAAGGGGATATTGAGAAAAACCAACAGATCCCTTACAAAATGGATAGGGAAGTCCTCAGGCTCCGCGCTGGGAGAGGCGGGTTGGGTGCATCCAGCCAGAGGACACATGCGAGTCGGAGTGAAATAGAAACTGGCGCTATTAAATTTCCTTTTAATTGTGCTTTTGGATTAGTTGTACACGGAATCTAGTAATTAAGGCCCTTCTCTTTAGAGAAAACCTTTTCGGTTTCGTATTCCAGTGTCGGGCGTGATTGCTGCGTGCTCGAGAGTAAAAACATAAAGGACCAGTTTTTCCTTTGAGTCCAAAAAAGTTGCTGCCACATAAGTGGTTTTTACTGAAGACGATATTAGATTGTAGGGTATTAGCAGTTATCACCGAGGGATCTGTTTTGTGCCGTTTCAGGCCTCAGAATCTGCTGTTCGCGTCTTGCTGGGACCGGGGAAAAGCGCTTCTCGATTAAATTCTGCATTAATAGAACTTGGCAACCGGCAACAAAAACCTTGCTTAAGTGAAATGAAGAGACAAAAGGCACTTTAAATGCTGAGGCTGGGGGCTGGGGAGCTTATGCCACTAATTTTAAATGAAGACGACGTTCACGCCTTGCGGCCAGCGGCGAGCCCGTGCTCGGGCTGGGTGAGGGATAGCACTAATTCTCCTCCGTGGGCTCGCTGCAAAGCTCCGGGCAGGGCTCGCCGCTCTCCGCGTCCTCGCTCGCCTCCCGAGGACACACCGTCGGGATCGAAAACTGGGAGATCCGCAAAAGCAGCGCCGTCTGCTCCCCTCTTAGGAGGAACCTCAGCTCTGCCGGCGGGAGGGGGGCGGGGGGGGCCACGGGGCTCTGGCGGGAGGTGGCTGAGGGATGTCTCCACGCACTGCGGAAGCGACCGAAATGAGGCATTTCCACGCCCTGCTCTGTGGAAGGTTGTTTCACCCTAATTTGAGAGAGGACACGCGACCTCAGAAGCCCCTTCGCGATGTCCATGAGCTCTGTGCTGCGGTGCGGTGGGGTGGGGGCAGCTCCCACGCGTGTCCAGCGCGGTGGGAGGCCCGGCCCCTCGGTGGGGAGACGGAGCCCGCTCCGGCAGGGACTGCGCGGAGCGCGGAGCGGGGCTGCAGCCCGTGCCGGGGCCGGCTCTGGGCGCGGAAATAGAAATGTAACATCTCCTCAGACAAATTAATTTTTGACGGATTTATGGCACGGTTTGCTTTCAGGATATTCATTGGCTCCTCCGAGCTGTAATAAAGTCCAGGGTGCAGAAGTATAAACACGCACCGTCTGCTCGGCGGAAACCCTCCAGCAGTATCTGCCAGCCAAAGATCAAGACACTTTGTGCATTTTCCACAGATAATGCCCATATTCCGAATGAGTGATCAGAGAACTCCGGTATTGTTAAGTAAAATGAGAGGAAGGCGAGTGACGTAGGAGTCGAACAATGGCATTTCTGAATCAGTTTGGTTGATTGACATTTGGGGGCTTCATGACCCGAGGGAATAGGACTCATTACCGTGAATACACCAAAACATCAACCGAGATTAGAACTCTGGATCTTTTAAAAATCCCATTTCATTCTAAATTATAGTGGGAAAATACCAATTCTAAGAAAAAAAAAAGCAAGAGAGAGGGAATAAATTACTCCTTTATGCTCCTTTAATTGCTCAAAGCCCCCAAATAGAGTAAGAAATAGCGTAAAGATTTTAGGTAGCATTTAAGAAGAGAAAATTAACTTCACAGACTAAAAATCTGGCCACTATTAGAACACCGAACACAAGAAAATAGGTGTTTTTGGGACCTGCAGATCTCACGCCGAGCCGAGGTTGGAATGGGTGCACGGTGCAGGAATAACTTAATAAGAAGGATATTTGACAGACTGATAATAACTAATTGATATTATTCCATTCTCCTCTTTTCTACGCGTTTTATATCTCAAATTCTCAGGAAAGTACGGTAAGGCTGAGAGGAAAAAAAAGGGGACAAGTAAAGGGGTAAGGAAAAATGTGTTCAAATCAGCCTGGAGAGTCAGGAGAGAGGTGATGTAGGAGTCTGTTCGGAAGACCGACTATTTCTGAACAAAGTGCATTTCTCACAAAGTTGGGAGAAAAAGGAAAAGTAGGCAGGATATGTGGCAGAGTAGGGCAAAGTCTCTGAGAGCCGGTGACCGACCTGTCCCGGCGGAGCAGTCTTAGCCAGAGTCGGTGGCCATCACATCTTCAAACCCTTCTCCACGTCCTGACACCGAAAACACAGTCCCTGGGTCCAGCACAGGGCCAGCGTGCCTTAGAGCTGTGTTGGCTCCTTCCTATCTTTGGGAAAATAAATGCTCACGGGGTTGCGATACAGGATGAGACAGTTAACCAAAGCCATTCGCAATGTGGGTGCAAGGGGAGCCTGCCCCATTATCAATTTTTCGATCAGTTATCAAAGTTGTGGATTGCCGAGGAGGTATTGCTTTGCACAATAGGACGGATTTATTTATTTATTCGCTGACCAGAAACACAAATAATTAGGACCCTGGCAATCCCACCAAATGACTGTAGTGCTTTCAGGTTAAAACACAGACACACAAGCAAACTCAATGATTATCTAAACGTTAATTTATACATTTCCTAATACGGCCAGCGACTTCCAGCCGCCGCACATCCAGGTATCTTCTTTACACGGAGACATCTTGGCTTAATTAATGACTGCTTTATTCTCAGTATTCTTGGGAAAAAAAATAGGTGTCACGTCACATTAAAATTAGGGTTATTTTATTTATTTAGGCTCTTAAGCAAAAATCATTCTAATTGTATTTCGAATTACGAGAGGCGATTGAACTGGTCGGGGGATCCGAACAAAGGCAGGGCGCCGGTAACGTGCAACGCCGAGCCGGGGCTGGGGGAGCCTCCCTGCTTCTCCCGTGTCCTCCTTCAGTGCCCCCCGGAGGGAGGAGCGGGACGGAGCGCCCGGGAGGCCCCGCGGAGCCGCAAACCCGGGGCCCGGCCGAGCCCTGAGTGTTGCGGGAGATCGGCCGGGATTAGGGAAACCCGGGGAACTCGCGTCCGCCCGCGCATCCTGAGCACGGCGGGGACAGAGCGGGGCTGCGGGNGGCCGCGGCCCCGCCAAACGCGGGCAGGCAGCGCCCCCTGCAGGGCCACGGCGGCACGGCGGCGCCTCGGCGGCGGCACCGCCCCTTAAAGGGGCAGGAGCTCTTAAGGTGGAACGGCTGGGGAGGCGGCGGAGGCCCCTGCGCGCCGGGAGCCCCTTCCCGCCCGACGGGACTACCCCTGGCCGCGTCCGAAAACAGCTTTGGTGCTGCCGCCGTCTCAGTCCTTGGCCCCCGCTCCCGTGAAGGCACCGCTGTGTTTGCGGTGCATGTCAGTAAAGCGCGCAGTGCTCCCGCGGGCGTGGTTTGCCGCCCGAGACACGCGGCGTTGAGTGGGTTTGCCGGTGTCGGGGCATCCTCGAAGGAGGTACGGGTGGATCTACCCGGGCCAAACCGGCCTCCCCGACGGCCGCGGCGCTGCTAACGGGCCGACCCTCCGTCCCCACAGCCCCCGGCGCTTCATGCTTTGCTCCCTGGCGGTGAGCACCCCACTCCTCCCGGGGAACTGACAGGCTTCGTTGCCCACGCATCATCTGGCGGGACTGGCGGCTGCACTGGGTTCCCCTCCGCCTGGGACCATAGGCCTCGAGGGGCGGGGGGGGAGGGGGGGGTGTCGGAGAAAAAAAAAAAAGGGGAAAGAGGGAAGAGAGAAGTAGTGCCCATTCTAGTGGTCCTGCCCTGGTCCCTGGGTGAGACGTTCAGAGTTCCTGCCAATCCCGAGCAGTTTTAGCGCAGGATTCCCCAGCTGCCAGGGCAGATGCTCTCCCAAGGCTCTGTGCTCCCCCTGCGCACACGGGCAGGGTGGCAGCTTCATTTCGTGGGAGGCGGAGTGGAGCTGAGCGGGCTGCCGAACGGGTTCCCGGCAGGTTGTTGCCGTGAGCATCCGCTCCATGCCCTGAGACACTCGTCCTTAGAGCAAACCAAATAAATTTAATTTAGAAAAAAAAAANTTATTTTATTTATTTAGGCTCTTAAGCAAAAATCATTCTAATTGTATTTCGAATTACGAGAGGCGATTGAACTGGTCGGGGGATCCGAACAAAGGCAGGGCGCCGGTAACGTGCAACGCCGAGCCGGGGCTGGGGGAGCCTCCCTGCTTCTCCCGTGTCCTCCTTCAGTGCCCCCCGGAGGGAGGAGCGGGACGGAGCGCCCGGGAGGCCCCGCGGAGCCGCAAACCCGGGGCCCGGCCGAGCCCTGAGTGTTGCGGGAGATCGGCCGGGATTAGGGAAACCCGGGGAACTCGCGTCCGCCCGCGCATCCTGAGCACGGCGGGGACAGAGCGGGGCTGCGGGGCAGCGGGGACAGAGCGGGGCTGCGGGGCAGCGGGGACGCGGCGGGCACACTGCTCGGCCGGGAGACGGCGGCGGTCCCGGCCCCGCACCTGCGCGGGCGCCCCGCGGGAGCTCCCGGTGGAGCGCAGCGTCCCCGGCCGCCGGGGGAACAAAGGCGGCGGCGGGGGGCGATCGGGGGTGCAGGGCGGGCCGGGCCGCGGGGCTNGGGAGGGGGGGGTGTCGGAGAAAAAAAAAAAAGGGGAAAGAGGGAAGAGAGAAGTAGTGCCCATTCTAGTGGTCCTGCCCTGGTCCCTGGGTGAGACGTTCAGAGTTCCTGCCAATCCCGAGCAGTTTTAGCGCAGGATTCCCCAGCTGCCAGGGCAGATGCTCTCCCAAGGCTCTGTGCTCCCCCTGCGCACACGGGCAGGGTGGCAGCTTCATTTCGTGGGAGGCGGAGTGGAGCTGAGCGGGCTGCCGAACGGGTTCCCGGCAGGTTGTTGCCGTGAGCATCCGCTCCATGCCCTGAGACACTCGTCCTTAGAGCAAACCAAATAAATTTAATTTAGAAAAAAAAAATTAAAAAAAGGCCGGGGAGGAGCAATTCTCCCTTTACACGTTTTGCAGTTCCCCACAAAGGCCTTGCGGCTCCGTCTCACCACCCCCGGGGCAGCGGGGGATGGAGGCGCTGGCATGCGCGCTTCTCTGTGGACCCCTCCCCATCCACGAACCTCACCGAGCAATGATTTTATTCTGGCTCTTGGGGTTACCGACAAGGCGCAGAGACAGCGAGCAGGGTCCCCCCAGAGAAGCGCCGGCGCTGAGCTCCCGAGGGGCCGCAGCGTGCAGGGCGCGGTGCCCGCGGCGGGGCCGGCCGGGTCTCGCAGCTCCGCTTCGGCTTCGCGGACGCGGCGGTGGGACGAGGGACCCGGGCTAACCTCTCGGGGGACACCCTCATCGGAACGTCTTTTACCCTCCGAAATGAAGCCTAAAAGGCAGGAGCCGTGCCGGGGGATGCCTCTGGGTTGCGTGAGAGCGCGATCGTTGTTCTGAAAATTCAGGGCTGAATTACTCAGGTTTCCAGACTGGGGATGGTTTTTTTGGGGGGCTGGTGGTGATGGAAACTAATGAAGACAAATCTGCACTAGAGCTACTCCACACAGGCCATTAAGCACGACGAGGTTTCCCTCTCGTGTTTTTAAGCGGTGATTTGTGAGCTCCGCGCACGGCGATAGCGGCGGGGTGGCTCCACCGCACAGCGTCCGCACCCTTGCGGTGCCTGGAGAAGCCGAGCCTACACCGAGCTGGCCGGAATAGCAGCGAAATGTTTTCAAAATCAAACCAGTTTCCTGCGCCCCCCTTCCCTCCCCGCTCCCCGCGCAGAAGAGCTGCGGGGTGGCTGCCGGCGCTGCGCGGCCACGATGTGCCCCGCGCGCTGTTCGGAGCGCGATAGCCCAGCCGAGCTCTGGAACAAGGCGAGGAAGGGACTGTCATGTCCCCCACCCTTCGCCGCCTGATTTTTTTGTTTTCGCGCTTGAAGTTTCCGCGGGTTACCCAAGAAATTAGCGCTGGGGCTCGCTCGGCCAGAGAAGATCCCCAAAATTTAGCATTCATGTGTTGAACTTGCTGGTAGGCTTTCATGAAGGGTAAAGCTGGAAGCTTAGAAATATAGGCAAAAATCTGCACCCCGCGAAATTACCTAAGATACCCAAATGCTGGAGGGGGGAAGAGGTTTTTCACCGCGTGGTTCACACACAACTGAATCAAAAATAGTACACGGCGAGTTATTGATCAATCTAATGTTGCAGCGGGTGGCTGTAAAATCCTGAAGGGGTAAGATGTACCATGAGAAAGCAACAATCCCATGGACTTCAGCGGACCGTGTCACAATAAGCCATAATAACCGCGATTAAAGCGGCAGCAGCAAATCAGGTACCTTATCTCCCCTTTTTATCTAAAGCATCAGCATATTCTGTCTTCCCTTGACAAAGAAGCCCTCATCCAAAGCATTTTGTTCCCCTTGACAGAATGAAACACATTTTCCTCCCCAAAGTAAACATAATGCATGTGACTAACACACTGGCAGGGCCAACAGCAGGAAATTTAACTTTTAAAGAAACCGATCTCTGCCCGTGATTGATGCTATGTCGCTCTGACAACAGAGAGTGTGTAGCTAATTGCCTCTATAAACGAAAAAGATATTGCCCTCATTTTATCAAACACATTCTTTGTCCGAGGCCAAAACAAGTGTCACAGTAAATGGACATGACTGTAGAGATTGATAGTTTCCCAGCAGTGAAATCTGAATAAGAACCACACGCTGGCAACCAATGCCTGGTTTAAACTGGGAAAGACATTCACATTAATTTTTCGGATGCAATTCCCCTTCCAAAGATCCACCTATGGAGCTACGATCACTTGGGTGCTGCTGAACAGGACAATCCACAGCTCCTGCCACCAGGATCTCAAGGAACTCCTGGAGGCCCCTCCAGTCCTGGAGACCTCTCTGTCCCTTGGAAATTCTCAGGGCACAGCTTTGACCACAGTTGTCCAGGGCAGGCTGGTCTACAGGCTGCAGCTCTCCCATCCACCATTCACAAGGCATCACAAGGAGGGTCTGCAACAGGTTTATTCTGTTTCTCACTAAAGGACAGGGCACTTCTGACTTTCTTGGAAAGGGACTTCAGAAATTTGCTTTGCTCTTTAAGAATATTTTATTTTGTTACATCTTGAAAGCCAGTATACGAAGAAAATGAGAAAGCTTTACAGCAATATTTATTCCAAGACGTAACAACAAATTCTGTGTGAGCATCCCACAAAATAAAACTTCATCTTCAGCCAACAGCCTCCTGGGATCTTTCTCTCACAGCCGCTCAGTTTATACTTCTGCTCTTATTTTCTCCCATACAAGCAGTTCCCTCAACTTTATAGCCAAGCAGAATAACAATGTCCTGTTGCACTCTCATTTTTCAAGGGGTATTGAAATTTTGAAGAACATGGAAAAGAAGCCATCCCCTCCCAGTCTTATGGTTTGAAAACGAAAAATGTACAAGATTCTCTTGAAACATGCAATTTCTTAAGGGACTGGGTTACAACAGGAAATAACCCCAAGAGGTGGAAATATGAAGTGTAGAAGCTCTCTTTTACCTACTGGGGAAAGGAATAGCCTAACAAATAGCTAGAAACTGGAGCAAGACAAATTCACGTGTGAGGGAAGCACACATTTGTAGGATGCTGCCCAGGGAAATTGCTAATTCATTGTTATTGCAGGTTTTAAGCCTTCCTGGAAATTATGCTTTTGTCAGACACAAGATCTTGGATGAAATCTAATGGGCTATCTTGAACAAAATATATTTTTGTAGGTTCATAGAATTTAACACAGAGGGTCACAGTTTCTTCTGTATAGTCCCAACTCAGTGGCAGGTCAAGAAACACGTGAAGCAAGAAGCATGAGTACCTTCCCCTGAGGCTGCTGTTGAGTTTTTTATTTTCCTTCAGTGTATCTAGAATTACTGACAAAGTACCTCCAGAGTAAAGCATCTTTGCATTATTATTTACATTCAGGTTTAAAGTCTCAAATCCATGCTCTTGTCTTTTTTTTTTTCCTTGAAGAATTTGCCCCTTATTCATGGAATAACAAGCACGTTCTCAGTGCTGATATTTTCCCTGCTGAACCTGCCTTACAGATAGCGTGAACAGTGCAGTTATGCCTATTAGTCACAGTGCTCAGCCTCAGTGTTAGACTAATTTGGAAAGACTTCCTGCATAGCAAGAAACAGCAGGATTTGATCATAGTCAGAGGTGCATTACAACATGCAGCAAGGCTCTTTAAGGAGCCCTTATCACTTGGGACATTTAAAAATTGCGCTCATGAAGCATCATTAAAAAACACAGAGAAACAGTACATTCAAAGGAAGTATGATTGCTCGATCTGCTGGTTCTTTTCCATCACTGAATTCTAGGATAGTGATTCGATTAAACAGTAATAATTAAAAAAAATCTGGCAAAACAGGGGGAGAATGGGCAGCAAATATTGGCTCTTTAACTGCACTGTTTTGTGGAATATTAAATCAATGTTCTCTTATGATGTCGAGGCATCAATTCTGATCTCCCTGGAGTCAATGGTGACATTTCTATTGCCTTCCACGGAAGAGGACGATCTGAGGGCATCTTGATCAAAATAAACACAATGAAATAGATTGTACTCGAAAATATTTTGAGCTTCCTTTAGCTTGATTTGAACAATTGCTTTAGTTCTAGGTTATTAAATCTTGACTTTACCCCAAGAGAGGTTGCTGTTGTATTACTATCCTCTTTCTTTTGCTGCAGGGATAATCAAACATTTCAATAGCTTTCTGTTGACTGTGAGACTATAGTTACTTTTAACCCTTTTTCAGCCTAGCCAAACAAAAATGTTAATGAAAACATCTCCAGACAGCTCTTGGTCAATCTAAATATCAATTAGAGTTTAAAAAACCCTAGTGCTCTAGGTACTCCAGGTATTTTACAGAGAGGGAAATATATTGATGCACTTTGTACTGCAAAGAAAATCGTCTTGTGAAATTTGAGCGCCAGTATCTGGAAAACACAGATTTTCATTACATCTTCTGTTTTAAAATGTCACCCTGGTGCTCACAGGTCATATCTTGGACTCACAGCAACGGACATCTCCTTTTTAAAGAAATGAAACATACTGATTTTCAAATGAGTACTACAGGGGGGAAAAAGGGTATCTCGTCTGGTTTACATGGGACGGTTTTTTCCCCTGCCTTCTTGTGACCGGTTTCCCCACCCCCCCGCATGAAAACACCCCACAGTAAGATTGACAGCTGTTTACATGAACGCCTAACTCTATTAGCTGTAAAGGGGGACAACTCTACACTTATCCAGTTATTTTTTGGTTTTAACTGGTGTAGCTGTCAGGGAATTTTTCTTTTAGTTCCCAGGATAAAAGTAAGTAGTACTGGGAAAATGTGGTTGATTTTTCAAATGTCTTTTTGTAAGATCCTGTAAATGATAGTAGTCAGAAGAATGCAACGTGTGAGTCCTGTTATATTATGAGACCTCTCAGGTACTAAAGATGCGCATTTATATGCTCTTATTTAGGCAGTCAAGTTACCAATAAATACAGATCAACACAACAAACTCAAAGCAAGCATTTTTCATCTGTGTCGTAGTAAAAAACCCTTCCCCAATGAGTGGAAAATTTACTTTCCTCATTCAGCGGTATAACTAAGCCAGGCGATTAGAGGCCCTGGTAATTCTACTAAAGTTTCCAGGGGTGCAGACGGCAGGGAAGGGTTAAGCCACCCGCCTCTCAGCCTCTTCCGAGGGGGTGGGTGCAGGAGAAGAAGCGTGGCCTTTTTCTAAACCGAGAGGGGTGCGAAGGGAAAGCCCACTGGCTGTTTCGACTGTTTGGTCAGAGGAAAAAGCTTTGTTTGGTGTTACTTTGTGTATTAATGAACCATGCCTTAAGGGAAGGGCCTACAAGAGATTTGGAAGTTCTCGGGCAGGCAGGAGTCTCCCCGGGCTGCGAAGAAGCCCGGCACTCCGGAGGGATGCTCCGGAGGGATGCTGAGACCCCCGCGGTACGCGGGCACAAAACAGGCAGGACACGGTTCTGTAGCGGTCCTTCGGGAACACAAGTTATCCATCTGGACGCCCTCACACGTGTTCCTTCTGCAGAGCAGGCTCCTTACGAGCCCGCCTGCTGTGCCAGCTCCATCCCCAGCTCTCCCGGGCCCTGCTCATCCCCTCGCGGGGCGACGGGGTTGCGGCACCGGCTACCCCTGCCCCGGGGCAGCTCAGTCCCGGCTTTCGCCCGTCTCTTACAGGAACACCGTCTCTGTACGGTTGCGGGTTCCGTTTTCCGAGGGCGGGGCCATCCACGGGTGGCAGCTCCGGGCAGCGGCGGGCGGCGCGGGAGCGCTTGGCTCCTTTCCTGCGGAAAACCGGGCTCGAACCGCAGCCACCGGGTTCAAAGGTCGGAGAGGCTGCGGCGGCTCGGGAGTGTCTCCTGCGGGGACCGCGCCGTCGGTTTGAGCCACGGGCTTAAAAACACACATGCAGGAACTTTCCGCCCCGTCCCCGCCTGTCCCCGAGCAGCCCGGGCTCCCGAAGAGGCTGCTTGCGGACAGTTGTTTGGCTCTCCGGCAGGAGCTGGTGCAGGTGAGCAGCCCCCCGCCCGCTTTCCCTCTGTCGCTTTTCTGCGGACCCTCCCCAAACTCACCCTTCGCTCCTTCCACACATCCAGTGTCCAGAATGCAGAGAATGAACCAGCAGAACCGTGTTATGGTACTGACCAGGGGTTCAGAAAACTCCTTTTGGGAAACTAGGGATGACAGAAAACTGGGAGTTACCTATCAACAGCTAAATCTAACCCGGAGTCTCAATGAGATAAATATTTCCCTAAAAATAACCTAATTCATTACACAAACCTGATTAATGCTTTAGCTGTTTAATGACTACCGAATCAAGCCTTGTGGAAAAAGGAAAAAACAACCCAACAAATCCTATTCTTGATTTTGCAATTAAAGACTGTCTAACAGGGTGAGCACATAAACAACAAAATGAAAACCACGACAAGCAGTAGTATTCCAGCATCCTAACTTTCCTAACGCTTCGAATCCTAACGCTTCGGTACTTCTCATTGTAGGCTGGGTTTTCTAAAGGTGAAAACTCTCTCTCTCTCCATTCCCCTCAAGAGGAATTCCCAGCGACGGCAGCAGCAGCATTCCTCGTTAGCAGGATCTGAAACCTGAACCTCTAGCGGGGCACCACAGCTTGAGTTACAGGACTACCCGCGCAAGTGCCATCCAGGACCGCAGCGTTCTTTGGGGTGTGGAGAAGTTTTTTTTTTGGGCTGGGCTGCGCACCCCCTGCTCCCCCTGTCATCCTCCCGGCTTGCCTTCAGCCCCCGCGCAGGGGGTGCTGCAGCTGCTCCCACAGGAGTCTCTTGGCCTGGCCTTTGGTTGAAATCTGCAGTTATTTTTGGTGTGTCGCCACCATTTTTGTCAAGAATATGACTGATGTGGATGTTTGTAGCTTTGTCTCTTGGCCAAACCATAACGTAAAGTCATGAGACTGAGAAAAGTTTTTTTTTTTTTTCTGGTTCTGAGTCTTTCCTTTTGCTAGAATTCTAAAATCTTTTGCAAGCAAGTTAAAGGTCTTGTAAATTCCCTGAAGTATCTTATAAAGCAAAGTGTTTGGCAGCACAGATACTAAGGTGACCACTTAATTAGTTTACCAGTATTTTAATGTAATTGTATAAATTCTAAGGCACAATTGACAAGGTGTTTGCTGCTTGTGGGCTCCATTCTTATTTTAAAAACATTACCATTTCTGGCATGATAAAGGACAGATTTTATTATTGTTGTGTGTTTCTACACCACTAGACCGATTCTTCTTTTTAGAGGAGCAAATATGTTTCTATGTGCTCTTTGTGAGACGTCTACTTTTTCCTGACAGATTTCTACAGGCTAGTGCTGATTTTACCAGAACTGAAATGCTTACTTTGACTTTGCATTGTGCATTATTTTAATGGCAGAAGATGGCATATAAACACCTTTTATCTACTTTCCCTCCTACTGGGCTTGCAACATCAAAGATAGACCCATTCATCTTTGTTTCAAGGCGGGCTGTAAGTTTTAATTTGGCAGGGTTGTTGAAAATCAGACTGACTGTACTTGATCACAGTGGGATCTGCATGAAAATCCGTCTACAAGTTGAGCTGTAATACTTACCTGTCTAGGTCAATTTGAGAACAACAAGGATGATAAGCACATAAAGCTGAAATACTGTTGTTTCACAGTAGGACTGTTCCACCACCAGTGTCGCAGATAAGGCTTATTTAAGTAACTGTGGAGCCACGTGCAAAGCCACGTGATTTTATCCCAGAGGTCCTTGGATGCAATTCCTTGTGATCATTTGTCTTTCCGCTTGTCCTGACTTTGTATTCCATATTGCCTGGGAATTATCCCAGCTAAGGAAGGACGATTAAGGTATGTGAAGGAATATTGTGGAAGTGTCAATAGAGGTTTTTTTTAAACAAAGGAAGAGCAAAAAAAATCCATGCATGTGTCTGGGTGTCATGAGAGGAAAAACTGCTGGTTTCCAGTGGGGCTCAAGTTGTCACTGGAAGGCTGATGGTTGCAGGGTACAGCCACCACAGGCACAAGCTGGAGGTTCAGTTTCAGCCTGTGGCTGGGGAGCCCTGTGTGAATTGATGTCTCATTGCTGGTTGTAGCAGCAGATCCAGCAGCAGATCACACATCTATTTACACTTTGTTATTCTATCAATTACATAATTTATGTATGCAGAACAGTGAAAGAAATGAGAAAAATGCTCTCCCATTTCAAAATGAAATGACAGTATGATGTTTTGCCACTTTTGTGTACCCTAATTTATTGAATAACCTAAGTATATTAAACAAATAGGCACAACAATTCTTTTTTTTCCCCCAAGAGTTAGCCTTGCTTTAAAAAAAACCATTCATTTTGACTTAGATGTGCTGACACTGCATAGACATGAGTAATGCCAAAGAAGCTACTCTCATGAGTAAGTTTTGGACATCATATATTTGTTTGGAACTTCAGTCATTAGCCATGCATCTTCCATAATTGAGAAAGTTTGCCAGAAATGTGAGTGTTTATATGGGTTTTAATGGCTGAGCTAGTCTTATTGCCTGAATCTTTCCATTATGTGGCCATGCTTATTCCTCAGCCAAGCTTTAACTACTGGGACTGAAACTTTCCAAAGAAATACTAAGCCTGAGGCAGAATTTGTGAAGGAAAACTTCAGCTAAAAGACTTCAGATTTCTGTAAAAACAAGAGAAAGAAATTTGTCTGTTTGCTCATGTTAAGAAGCAATAATAAATAAAAAAAATTCCAAACCTTAGAGAAAAGCTGATTTTTTTCTGTAACAGTGTCACAATCCAGTATTTGGGAGAAAAACAGTATCTGGAAAGACACTTTTAGCTGCTCCTGGGAAAATGTGTGGGGGTTTAGTTGAGCCATGATCCTCAGGGCAGTTACAGCTTGTGTGTGTTTGGGCTTTTGTGCTCCAGCCTCCTGAGGATTTGACCTGATTGTTGTCCTTGTTCTTCCCAGCCTTAGAGGATGCCTTGGAGCTGAGGTTTCTAGACAGGCTTTGGCCCCAAAGCATCCCACGTTTTTGGGCCAGGTGGGTTGGGAGGAGAGGGGTTGTGGGATGCTGCCCATCTTTTCTGTGAAGGAAATTTTCATAGGAAATTATGTACAAAAATAAGTGGGGGTTGCAAAGTCAAGTGCTCAGGAATTAGGAAATGCCAGAGTGATGTTTCCTGTCCTGTCTTCCCTCTTTGTCCCCTTTCTGTGTAGCCGTTATGATGCAACTTTTGGGCACTCAAACTGCTTTTACAGGTTTCTCATTTAAGTTCTGCCCAAATTCTTTTCTTCTGAAAATTATTAACAATTGAGAAAATTATTTAGCAGTGATAGCCTGATGGTTGTGCATATTACAGAGTAAAAGTGGATTTCTTTTCTTGAGCAAAATGTGGCTTTTTAAAATCAAGTTTTCATTCTACTGAAACTGAGTGTCCTGCGACCCTAACGAAAATAGACATCAGTAAATGAACTGGACCTCTCAGAGCTGTTGTCTCTCTTCCTTGTCTTTTGTTTGTTGCTGTCTTGTCATTTTTGATCTGTCTTGGTCCTTATCTTCATATTAGAGCAGGGAGATCAGTACTCAGCAAAACAAAAAAGTGCTAGTTAAAATGGAGCAGTTGATGTTGCCCTAAAGAGGAAGGAAGGATGCCTCTTCCTGCCTAACCGATGGCGTGCTCTGCAAGGCGTTACTTATTGCTCTGTTTTCCCCTGCCTGTTTCCTGGAGGAGGTAGAAAGCAAATGATAAACGTCCTTGGCTGAAACTTGCACAAAGGAGGTTACAGAGATAAATTACTACCCAGATCTTCTTACTATACCTCCATGTCAGATTTTTTCTAAAATCAAAAAATAAGAACTCTGTGTATTCCTGCTCCATTATTACCTGCAAATATGTAAATTAAACATATCAAAGCAGAATAGGTTTAAATTGTGTCAGAAACATGTGATACTTTTTTCTACAAAGAAAGAAGGCTGAGTGAAGAAGATCTAACAACAGTGGTGAAGTTCCTGCTTTCATACTGCATCACCACAGATGCAGCACCACGGGCTGAACCACAGTAACATGGATTTCATCAACGTGTCTGTAACAGTCTCAAGCTCTTTTTCATGCTTCAGGAGCTCTGCTGTCACTTATTTTCAGACCAGTCATACACAAGAAAGGAGTGATTTCCAAATTTTTAAGTCCTTGAAATTAATCTGTATGAACTCCGGATGGTTACTCTCTTGTACTGTATTTGAACTGGGGTCTCTTTTGATAGACACTGTTGTACATAAGAAGTAAATAGGATCCTCAGGTCAGTCTTGTCCAGTGGGGGGAAACCAGAGGGAGCCTGTGCACACTTGTGCCCTGCAAACAGCAGTCACGATTTCCTTTTGTTTTCTCTTGAGCTGAGAATGTTTATCCGGCTCGTTTGTGAATCCAGCTCCATGGATGTCTTGCTAGGCTGTGCTTGATAAAGGGTTGCTACAGGCTGTTGTGGGCCTGTGTACACTGAATTCCTTATTGAGTAAATGTAAATGAGAGGATTTGAGGACTTCCAGAACAATTGAACTCTTCAGTTCTGTAGCAACCCTCATTTAATCTGTGTGAAAGTCATCAAAGAACACCTACCAGCCTCACCAGTTCTGGATGTCACCAGGAGGTTTTGGGGCATTTCAAACTCCTGAAAATTGAGGGCTGTTTTTGAAAACCTGAATAAAACGTGTCTCAGAAACTGTTCATTTGTTTTACTCATCAGCTTTTCTTCTTCCTTTGCCTAAAAATTTGTTTTCTAAAATAACAAGATAGTGCTGTTGGTTACGTGCTCAAAGGTTTTGTAGATGTGGTGTCTTTTGTGCTTTTGTCTGTGGTTTTGCTGGTCTCTTTCTTTGTTTTGCACTCTTTATGGTGGTGCTCTGAAACCCTTAGCCAGTCTGCACTGATGTTATGCTCAGGATACAGGTTCTTACAGGCTACTCTTTGTTTCTTGAGGTTTAAGTCTTGAAAAGCCTTAAGATATTTGCCATTTTTAATGTGTCTTATGAAATATGTGAAGATCTTTTTAGTATTCAGAAACAATACCTTGAACTGAACCTCCTTAGTTCTTTAATTTAAAAACCTGTGTAGCTCCTTCAGTATTTCTAAATTGTGCCTGATTTGTTCCAGGTTCAGAAGGACTGAAGTGATCCAAAAATGCAGATTATTTTCTTGGTCCTTTGATTCCCTCCTTACCCGAGATTATACAAATTAAAACTGTTGAAATGTCGTGCTCCTAATATTTTATCCATGTGTTTGACTTGCCTGTGCATTACATCTCATGCAGCCAATGCTTGATTTTATGTCTCTTTTGGGCTTTTGAGGGTGTGCAGGTAGGGATGTCCAGGGCTAGGCATGTCCAGTTAGACTAGCCTTGAGAGTATTACTTTGCTTCACTGTTACCTGGTATTCAGGGAATTAAAACTGGAAACAGCCTGCCAGGAACATTCCTTAGTTTAACAGCAATCCGATGTTGCGCTTGATCATACCTTGGCAAGCTCCCCTTAATTCCCAAAGGATGAGCTGGTGCTGTGCTAACTGCTTCCTTTCAGTACCTGGCACCAAGGCTTCTCTTAAGTCAATCTCTAGCTCTACTGGTCAGGCTGCCTCAATATCTTCCTCCTCTGTTGCTGTCAGATGTTTTGGGAGGCTGTTTCCACCGCCTGATTATTGGCTAGGTGCACCTCCTGCACAGCCTTAGTGATGGCTCCTGTGCACAGCCCATTCTTTGCTTCAGCTTGTAACATTCAAGTGCTGAACAGCTTGTGCAGGAACCCGGATATCATCATGTTCAGCAAGAGCTCGATTTCCACTGTTGTCAGCACTGGGTGCTCAGCAGTAGCCATTATTTTCTTTTGTATAGTTCACTCTTTCTTTCCTTCCAGCACACCAGTGTATCCAACAACTGGAGTAATTTCAGATGTCAGCTATCACTGTGGTACGCTGGCTACTGATGTCCTCAAATCCAAAGGAGTGTGCACAGCTCTTTGCATGGATCATACCAGAAGTTCCTGACAGTGGCTCTTGTCTGCTAGCAGCTTTGCTTCTGGACAGCCTGTGCTTAATGCCTGCCAAGCATTGCCTGTGGGCACAACCTGGCCTGGGACCCAGTGGGAAAACGTTTCTTTTATCCACTGTAGGTCAGAGCTTCTGGCCCATCGCCCTCTGTAATGGGGTAGTTGCTCCACTAGCCACTACTTCTCCAAGTGCATAAAAGTTTGACAAAGGAGCCCTCCTCTGGCAGAGAATTAACAACAAATCTCTCTAAAGTAACTGCATTTCTGTTTTTACACTTCAAATTCTCCAGCAGTAACCTGGACCAGGATCTGTGGCTGTAATAAGTCGACAATTGCCAGGACACTGAACTGCTGAAGACTTGCAAAATGGTCAAAAATTTGCAGCCTGCTCTGCTGTGGTGATTTAACACCAGCAGGAAATTAAACTCCAAATACACCACTCTGCTTTCCTACCACCCCTTCTGGTAAGGGAGAGAGAGACAAAAGAAGAGACTGGGTGTGCAGGGGCTGGTCCCAAGACCCTCCTGCTGCAGAGAGGGAGGCAAAATGGTGCCCTTCCTGTGGGGTAGTCAGCATTACCTCCTGAAACTGTGTCCCCAGGGATGATGTGGAAGGTACAGAAGAACATCTGTGCCATGCCCACACAGCGGTAAGCCCCGGCCTCTTTCAGCGACCAAGACATTTGTTTATGCCAAGACATGGGACACCAGGCTGGTTTCTCTTCCTATGGGAAAGCACAGGGGCTCAGCTTGGGCAGGGTGGCTGCTCCTCCCTGCTGGGTGTCAGCAGTCCAGGGTCTGGGCTGTTGTCCTGGCTGTTCCAGCCAGCTCTGCCCCTTTCGGGTACCCTCTGGTTGCAGCAGGATCCTTGCTGGGCTGAGTTGGGTTGCTTGTTCCCAGAGTGCAGAAGTTGTCACCTCCCTCGTGCCAAGCACCAAGCTGTCTGTGACCTGCTCCAGACACTGCCCTGGCCCCCTGCCGTCCTGTTCCAGGGGTGATGCAGACCCCTCAGCATGCTGAGCTCTCCTCTGTGAGGATCTTCTGCCACCCTGGGGAGAACAGGGCCAAGCCCCCTCCTCCCAGCCCCTCTCTGTCCCCAGCAGAGCCCAGGGGGGCTGCCTGCTGCTGCCTATGGGCCCTTCTTTGTCACCTGGCAGGGCCACCCCCTGTTTGTCACTGGCTGTCTTGGAGGGAAGGGCACCACTGTGTGTTAAATTGTCTGAAGGTGATAAAAAGCAGCTGGGTGGATATTTTAAACAGAACATTCGTTACATCTGTAAATCTGTAAATCTGTAAAAACAAATGCCAAGACAAACCTTCAGTGAGTTTATAGCCCTGTTTTGTGTTTCCAGCCCTTCAGCTCCAGCTTTTCCTGCTCCACAGAAGGGGATGCTGGTGGCACAGGCATTTGGGCCCTCAGACACAGTCTTCAGCCAATGATCCAAATCCATGTGACATAACTTTAAGATTGAATTTCTTTTTTAGATTGGGTGACTCTTCTTTCTTCTTGTGATTCAGAGAATACATTTATTGTCTTTTTTGTGTGAGAAGAAATGCAACCTGTGCATTGGTGGATGTATTTGTTGTCCATTGCACCCACTGCTGACCTCCTGGATGTAGAGGGACCATGGCTCTTGTAAGAGCCTGCATTACTCCAGATCATGTTATCATGTTGAAATGCATGTATTCAATCTGCTGATCAACAGCAGCGAAGTGGAAGGTGTGTCCAAGTCACAAAAGCTTTCCAACGTATTCCTCACAACTCATAGCTCTCAAAATACTGTTCTTCCCTTTAACCATTTTAATTTAGCTTTCCAAAGCTTTTTGCCTTAGCTATCATTTCAAGTGCATTCAACAAGATCTATTTACTGTCAAATTCTGTTAAGTCCTGGAGAGGGATTATTTCTTTGTTCCACGCCTAAAGAACATGTTGCACTGTGCTTTTGCCCAGTGAAGAAATGAGAACTGTTGTCAGAGCCTTGGTGAACAGCTTGTTGCAGGCAGGACAGGGCAGAAGAAGGGTTTTCCCTCCTTTTTACATTGGCTTTTTCTCCCAGTGACTGGGTCAGGAGATGGTAGGACCTGGCTTTCCCTCTGTCATCGACACAGTTAACATCTGTGAGGGGTTTGGAGACAAGTGACAGCGGAAGAAGAGCTGTTTAAGATAACAGACGGTGTTGGGTCAAGTGGGGTATGAGTGGGATTGGTAGACTGCCAATGAATAAATCTTATATAGAAATTAAAAGGTTTCCCGCCATTAGAAGAACACGGTTTTGGAGGCTAAAAGGTACTTCCTGAGGTTATGTGACATGATGTGTGCTGCAATTGGGAACTCCAATTAATTTAAACTCTATCTTCATTCTTGACCTCTAATTATAACCTAGGAACCATGTTTTCAGGAATTTGCAGATTTAATAGTCTGCCTCTTTTGATGTCAGAATAACATATTTTCCATTTGGTTAGAACTGAGGAAGGAGAGGAATTTTTACGTTTTATTTGTCTGTTTTTGACATAATGACTCGTGTCATTATGTCAATAAATGTGGCATAAGAATAGGGTATAAATATTAAGTACATTTTATACCTTTGTTATATTTAGTGTAATAATTACCTGGAAAGTTGAAGCTGCTATCTAGTACGGATAAGAGTTTGTAGTATGAGCTTCCAGAAGTGAAGAGCTGGGGGTTTGCTGTTAGACTGCTGAAAAAGGAGACTCAGAGCCCTTGCAAGTTGATTCCCCTCTCCATGCTCCTATCTTTCTCTTTAGGGTGAGAAGATGTCAGATGTCTGAGACTGGTTTCCACAGGTAGGCTGGGGACAGTCAGCCGTGAATTATAATTTGTATGGTGGGAGACCCTTAACTCCTACACTGAGTCCACTTAAAGGCTTGGAAATGTTAAGCTAATAAAGTTGTAGGCTGCCACTGAAATCCATCCCAGAGTCTGTCTTCAATAGCCTCCTTGTAGTGATTAATGACAGCAAGCCCGTTGCTGCTTGCAATGAAGGATTTGCTTGTATCTGTCTGCGTTTGCAGATAGTGAAGTTTCAGATAACGGATTACAGTTCCTGTGGTTCTTTGTTGCCTAGAACACGGCACAGAAATTTTACACCCCTGTAAATTGTTGTCAAATGCTGCTATTCTGGTTTAGTTATCCAAGTGTTCACTTTGCATAGCTGTAGCCAGGGAGTTATGGTATAACCGTGGGAGGAGAACTGGGACCTTTGATTCTAGTGGTGTACCAGTAGTTCAGGCAGTTTTTCTTGTTCCATTTCTGGGTAGATGTATACTAGAACATCTTTATAGATGCTGGCAGCTCAGGGAAGAAGAATTAGCCTGATGATGATTAGCAATTTGCCATCAGTGCCTTGTTTTATTTACAAAACATCTGTTCTCACCAAGCTCTTCTTTTCTTTTTTTATCATGCTTATACTCATGACATTACATTTTTCAATTATTTTTCCTTAAAAACATAATGACATGAAAATTTCTCAAGTACAAGTAAAACAAACTCTAGGCATCATGAAGTAATCAAATGTTTTCTATGTAAGTAATATGCATTCTCTAATTTTATTTAACTAACATTTTAAACACTCTTCAGTTCTTGGTAGGAAGAAGAGATAGAAAGAAAAAAAAAATCCAGTGATTAAAAGATCTGACTCCCCAAGACAATGTCTTGGCTATTGCCAATGCTCCTGATGCTTTGAGGATGTAGTTTCTTATGGTCAAACCTCAAAGAAATGGACTTGCTGAAGTTCCCTCCTCCTGCATTCCTGCTAAAGCTCACATTGGTTTTTAGATTTCTTCAGTGCTTTCTGCAATGGCCTCAGGCATTAGCTAGATGTCTCAATTAGAAGTAAAATGTTAAATGTCTTGACTGTCAAGAGCATCTCTGTAATTTCCAATATGGCTGTGAGGTCCAACTTACACATATATATGTGCTTGTGAATTGAAAGTTGCTTTCTGTTTGGTTTGGTACCAGTCACAGTACATATGAGCACACAGATTTAGTTTGTTCAGCCATAGAGCTTTCTGTTTACTTTGTTAAAGAAAATATCTCCCATTACACTTGGGTGAATGAATAAAAAAAATTGAGATTTCTGCAAACAGGTTTCATCTGACAGATTTCACTTGACTTTGAGTGGTCAAACCCCACTTACTACCGTTTTTGCACTTTCTTTCTAATTTAATGCTACATTTATAGATTTTTTTTACATTGTATCCTTCCCTTTGGATGCTTCCTGTATCCTTCCCATCAAAATCAATATTGCCTTACTGGGGGCAGGGACAGAGAGGCAGGAGAGAAGTGGTGAAATTCTCATTCATTGGTTCAGCAGTATTGAGGCAGATGAATGAAATCTTTCCACTCATCCAGCTTCTATGGCCTAATATTCACCACCTTGTGACTCCTTGGATTGTGCTCATGGCACACTGAACGCCCAGATGGTCTCTGCATGAAATGCTAGCCAGACCTGGGACTGTTCAGCTTCCAAGGCAAGGCAAAACTGGGTGCATTGAGTCTAGCATGGCAAAAAGCCAACCTGCACCTAACCATGTAATAATTTACAGATATGTACGAGTCCTTCATATTCGGGAAGATATTTTTCATTTGGTGTACATATACATGTCCCATTAAACTGAGTAGCAGTTATTTGTGTTCTCAGAGAGGAGAATAACTTCTGTGTTTTCCTTCTTACAAGGCATATGCTGTTATGATATATATTTTTAATTGATTAAGAGGTGGGAACAGTAACAGTGTATCTGATCCAAGTTTTCAGCAAAAAGACTCTTTATTGGCCTCCATACTGTGAAACATTATTCTAGGCATGATCCCAAAGGCATTTTTAATCATCAGGATAGATGAAAAGAATGTATATTTCTAAGTATCCTGGAAGTACTAGTAATCTAAATTACAAGTTTATTTTGTTAACATTTTGTTCGGTGGGCAATAAGCCACAATTTAGAAAAGTTAAACAAAATCCTATCTTTTTTAGAAAAATACATTCCAGGGCTTTGGAAGCTTCTCCCTTCTCAGTCCTTTGCCATGTGCATGGCAGGATCTCGAACATTTGTCATAAATAATGTCCTTGTCACTAGCAGAGGGGCTGACCTTACCAACGAGATTGGGGTGGCTGCAGCACCTCAGGTTATTGTCCAGCATGGACCCGTGCATAAACATACCATGAGTGTCCTGAGACCTATCAACCTCTCCTAGACACTGTGTGATCAAAAATGCTGTCTCATATCAAGAGCACAGAGAAGGTGACCTTTCTGGTCTGCAAGGCAAGTGAGTGGCTGTGGCTGGAACCACAGCTCCAGCTCATATTCACAGGTAATTGTGGGGTTGCCTTTTGCACGGATAATTTCTGTGCTTGGGACTGTAGACCTAACTTCTCTTGTCCTCTGCAGCCACAGCATACTCTTGGCAGAGCTTGCCTGAAAAGTGGTCTCTGGAATTCCCTCTGTCATTGTATTTTTATGTTTTAAATAATGCTAAAACATTTTAATATGAAAGGCCAATGTAAATATTTATATATACTTAAATAACCTAAATGAATATGTATTTCTATAGACTATTTTCTTAGAAAACCCCCCACGATAATATTTCTTTCCTTTGCAAATGATTTATAGTATGAGATTCTATCACTATTTTCATAAGCTCATACCATATGAAAGTATAGCATGGACTATCTCAGAGCTATTAAAATAGGTGATGAAAACCATAAAGTTATGAAAGTACACCATTTTATGATAACTATTCATATGTCCACTTTGAAATAAGAATATACCACGTAAAAGTTAAGTTTTACGAGCAGACATGTTAGCACGACCTCTTATTAAGGTCTTCTGTTGGTTTCTACTAAAAGACTCGGTTCTCAGTTGTTTATAACTCTACCATCTGTTATCTGCTTAGACTGAAATTTCCCTTAGCGTGAACCTGGGTTGTGCTGTATTAGTTTGGAAAACTTCAGCCAGAATTGTCCATCCAGTAAGGGGAAACAGCTTTAGCCATTGTAAAACCTCTTTTTCAATAGTAATCGAGCTTCTTGCTTTGAAAGAGGCTTCTTGATAAGGGGATAGGGACAGAGGGTCTCAGAGTAGGATTTTTGTCTTATTCTGAAGCTGAAAACCTCGCCAAACGGAGTTTATAAAACAAAGCCATATTAAACAGATGCCCTGTAGAAATACTGCAGACTCATCTCTAAACTTCCAACTGGAATTCTCATGCATGGAAAGCATCTCAAATCCCTGGAAGCTCATGTGTGTGATTAGAAGTTATGTTTCTGACAGCAGAGGAGGGTGACAGTGCATCCCAGCTTCCCAAGGTGTAGGCCTATGGGCAGCCTTGCATGGTGCTGCCATTCCCAAGCAGGATGGAGTTTGATGAGAAAAGCATAGACCTGTCTGAGCAATCATTTTGTGAGGAAGAGATGGCAGGCAATGCCAGTATTCCAAAGAGTTCATCTTATGACCTTTGGTAGCAGCATTATCACCCTATAGACTGCCACGGTGCTTTTACATGGCAGGACACAGGAGTTTTCCATCCTTCAGTGGCCTTACTCCTGGATGTCTTCCCAGAGAAGTGAAATGAAACACGTGACACTGGTTTTGGTAACAAAATCTCATGGCAAAACTCAATTTGCTTGGGCCAGGGAGGCACTGCAGGCTGAACCTGTTATTCTCTGCCTTGTTTTGGTTTTTGGAGAGACTTGAATTAGATGGTGACTCCAGCTTTTGAGGCAAATATCTTCATGAAGCAATCTCCAATTTTTAGCAAAGATTTTCTACCCCATATCTCAAGTTTTGTTTATGAATTGAAAAAAAATTATGTTGAGCTTTTTAATGCACAATGAAATTATTGAAGAGAGTAGGAGATTGACTGAAATCAACAATTTCAGTCAGAGTTCAATTAAGTTAAATACTCCTTGCTACAGAACAGTAATCAGAGAGACTCCCCCAAAAAAGGCTAAAATATCCCAGTGAGTGGATGTGACATTGGTCAAAACCCTACTCCTTGCTGAGGAATAGAGAGACTTTCTTAATGTTTGGGTAGGGAAATAAATACAAGTTACCTGAGGTTCTCCAGTTAGGGATGGTGAGAGCCTGGTCTGGATACCCGTGCCCCAGCCCCAGATGTTTGATGTTTGCTAAAAGCAGAGTCCAGCCCTGAGAACTGATATGAGGGACCAGAAGTGAAGATCTGGCCCAAAAACTCTTACTTTTTACAAATCAAGAAATAGGCACTCATGAAAAGAGGGACTCCTGGAGGGCAGCTCAGGCTGTGCTCGATCCAGGCTGAAGACCAGAGAGCTGCAGAGAAGCTCACAACCATTTGTCTGATGTGAACTTTGAATTATGAAGACACTTAGAAATAAATCTGTGGAAGGATGAAGACTCAGAAAGATAGTCTCAGGCTGAAAACATCTGTAAGATATTTACTGAAAGCACAGCTATAAAATACAGCTTGTAGGGTGCTGTTAATCTGTACGGTCTGATAAGGAGGGGGATTTCACACAGTCTAGCAACTGGGCAGCAAGTATTTAGACAGAAATTGTGAAGAAAGCTTTGGTTGATGTGATTAAAATAAAAGGCATCAACTTTCATATGGATGCATTCTTGCACTTAGTAAATAAAAATAGTTTCATATTTAAAGATAATTACTGTAAACAGGGAATTTGCTGAATTTAAAAAATGGTGTTACATGGGACTTATTTTTATATGAAGACTATTAAGACGCAGTTATTTCATTTATGCATCATGTTACCTTAGGTTAATTGGCATTTATTTCAAAAGAAGAATTCACTGAGATAATATGATAATCATGTAGTCAGTTAACTGGTTTTGCTAGGAATGATTGTATTGAATATCAATATGAGGATCGTGACAGGAATGACTATCAAATTGAAAGAAAAATAGAGAGGTATGAGAAATGAATTACTGGCATGAAAATGTAGAATTATCTTTCTTCAAGCTCATCTGTAAATTCAGAATTTTCAGTCCAACACTGGACTTCATAAAGAAAAGGTGTTGTTTTCATTTATATTATGTAAAATCTCATATAAAGCAGCAGATATTAATGACATTAGGATTTTTTAAAAATTATTTTCTGTTGCTTTATTCTTTTAGGAGACTTCTAAATTTTTAGTGTTTATTTTGTTTATGTATGTGATATGCATTGAAAAAAGATTGAATCTCATGATAAGATTTTCTTCAGCTGTTAACCTTCTAACCAGTCTCAAACTCTGGGGTTTTTTGCCAATTTTGCAGTAGGGCGGTATTTAGTTGACATGTGTTTTTTTTAGTGGTAGAATAGAAGAACATCTAAGAACAAAGCTCCTCTTTTATCTGCCTTTTGCTTCTTATCCACAACATTTGATTCACGTCACGGTGAATCGAATCTGCCCTTAGCCAAGAGGTACAATCAGTGTGGGACTGGAAGGGGGAGATATTCCTGGAACGTCCCTTTACTCTTGCCCTAAAAGCTAAGCCCACATGCTCTCATTGTGTTTCTAAATAAGTTGGAACCTGGCACTTGTTTCCTTGTAACCTGGCTATTAGACTTTTTTCCATTGGCACAAGACAGACAACTTGGTGTGTTTGCTCAGCTCAGGGCCCCATTTATACTGACAAATTTACTGTGCCAGAACTTACATTAAAGAGTCATACTGCCCTAGTTGTTTTAGTACAGGATTCTGTAACATGGTAAACTTTCCTACATAAACATTTACCTATGCAGAATTTATGCCTGTACAGTTTTACCTTTTTAAAAAAATAAAAATCACATTTTTCATTCTTGAAGTGGTGAAGACAACTTTCATATATATAATGCTACATTGCCTTTTCCTGTTTCCAGAGAAGAAAATTGTCTACTCTGAAGGCTAGACCTTTCCTTTAGATTTACAGCATTATCTGCACACTATTCAGCTGAAAAGGATGAAGAGGTAGGAATCAAATAAATGGACACTGCTGGGCTTACCAGTCCAGAAAAAAAATAATGAAGGAGAGTAGCCTCAACGTATTTTATTTCCCACTAAATGATCATAAACATAACATAAATTAGCTCTCCTAATAACCCTGACTGTCATATGTGAGTATCTGGTGCTCCAGCATGATTGCAAAGCAGCCTGTTACCAGTCCTTGCAACTTTGCAATGTTTTGTTTACAGAGTTGTGTACATGTTGACTTAAAATATCCTGGTCAGAAGAAAGTCTTTAAGACAGGGCTTTAGAAAGCTCTTCATTGGAGTGACTTGTCTATGAGTAACTGGGTATGTGTGCTGAGGAAGTGGAGATATTTGAGCATTACTATGAGATGTAGCTATGAAACTTTGCTGAAATAAACAATCAAATATCTTTAACAACTGCATTCTGAATTGTAGAGGTGTTTGATTATGTGGGAACTTGGAAAGTACTACCTGTAGAAGGTTGTTGAAACGCTGTTGTTGTGATGTTTGTAATGAGAATGGATATGTTGCCTGTGGATTGAAATAGGATTGGTGCTGGACGCACTAAGTCATTGGGAACCCTTTCTTCCTTTCACTGACTTTGGCCTGCAAGTCTTCACACAAGCTGTGAGAACTTTAACCTTGTGTTTATTTGGTATTAATACGCTCTAACATTCTTTAATTGATATAATAGCATAATTATAGTACTGTTTCTCCCTTATGGTGTTTTGCCTGTATCTACTGATGGAAAATCCCCTGGGGAACATATCGAGTGGCTGGGTGGCCCTCAGGCTGCCTCTGGTCCAGTGCTGTGGTCCGGCACAGGCTGTGTGGGTTTGGGCAGGAGTCCTGGCTGCAGCAGGAGGGTGTTGGTGTGACAAGGGCTGCTTCTTCCCAGGCAATGCCTGTCCCGGATAACTGCTTGGGAGATGCAGCTCTGCAGCTCCTGCAGCTATTCTACCACTAAAAAATCTCTGCAGCAGGCTCCACTGCAAGACACAGAGTGGCCCTGAAAAGCCTTGGGATAATTAAGTTTAGCTTTAGAAGTCTTGCCCCACTGAACTCCATGGCAAAATTGTAGTTGACTTCACAGGGATAAAACCTGTCTCTTATTCTTGCTAGATTTGGAGTAGAAATCTCAGCTTCCAGTACAGTTAATGGAAGTCACATGCACGTTCCGGGAGGAGAGCAGGTCTCTTTCATCTCTTGAGTACCATGCGCCTCTGTGGCACTTCCAAGGCTGCATCAGTTATCGCAGGTCCGTTTATTTTAATGATGCAGCAGGAGTGTCCTAACTTCCTATGAAGGTACTTTGTTGTAATTATCTTGTATGTCTAGGGGCACCACAAGGGGTTACATTTATTTTACTGCCAAAGAACTGTTGTTTCAGCTGCAGTTCTATGAAGAAACAATCACATCTCCAGCAGTTTGTTAGATTAATCACAGGTGTGTAATCCCAGCACATACCCTAGAGGGTATATCCTTTGACCCGATTCTTTTTTTAAAGGGGAAACTCTGAATTAATATCACTTGCATTGCTTATCACCATTCACATTGGGTTTCTGCAGGATGCTGCAAAAAACAAACTAAAACCTTCTACGACCTTTATTTTACTTGTGTACAAGTGAGTATTGTAATTTAACAAACTTGAATTGGTCACTGGCAGAATTCCCTGGAATACTGAAAGCTAATGATAAAAGCTTGAATGTAGAACTACTTCAGGAACAAAGTAAAGCTTTTTGAAGCAAAGAATTTGTCCACCCTTAGCACATAGCTGTGCTTCAGTGTTTTTTTCCAATGGCATTAGGATAATTAGTTCATTGGCTCATCATTTATTACTTCACAGTGAGCAATAAGTAAACATCTCTGATCCTCACCAATCTGTGTAGTCATTGCACAGGTTTAAAATAGGATCACCTTTGATATTAACTTAGTAATAATTCTTTCAGGTTAACAGTAGAATAAGGATGCACTATTTCCCAGCTTCATTTCATGTCTTGCACTACAAACCAACATCAAGTAAAGGTTAAGAGACTTCAGAGACAAAGCAGAAGTCTTTCTGGACTTTTACATTTCAATCATGTTACCATGTAATGTGGAAACAAGTAAATATCTAAGAACTTGAACTTTTGTTGACTATAGTATGTTTAAAAGCCTCATCTGGGGAAAATTAAATGAATATGTGAGAAAGGATATGCATTTACTTTTGTTATAAGTTGAATTCTTACAATAAAACAGCCCTAGGAATAGAATCTCTGTAGGGGAACAAATTTCTGTACATTAAAAAGAAATACAGCCAATGATTCACAGAAACATATGAACTGTTTTACCCGGGAGTATATATTTAAGTAATTTTGGCTGCTTAGTCCTCTGTTTTTTCTTTGGAAATGAGATTTTTGTTTTATCTGAAGCAGTGTGTTGGTATCAGTGAGTAAGACAGCACTCCAGAGACATGTGTGCACTGTGAGAAAGTAGGATGAATTATTAGGGCTTCAGAATAACTGTATCTTTATTTCTGAACTTCCCTGTTGAGCCCTATCCCGAAAGAAATTCAGACTCAAGAAAAAAAACACTGCTGAAGGGTTATTCCAAGACCCAGCTTCACAGCAAAATGCAGCACTATGTGAATCAGTGAACATGCACCCGAATAGGTATTTATTTAACGTGATGAATGCAAAGGATGAATGACTATTGGCATGGATTTTGCAAGGGCTCTTGCAGGAATGTGGCTCTTCCCAAGCACAGAACCCTGTGGACTGCAAGTCTGTGGCAGTGCAGATGTGCAGAATTTGTAGAGCAGTGAGAATGTTTGTGGGAAAACATCATTCAGGAAAGGGTTAAACCGCAATTTTCCTGCTGTCTGTATTCTTTACTCAGATTTCCTGAAAATCTAGAGTGACTCTTGAATATTTAAGAGCTGGATTGAATATAAGTCTTTTGTATGCCTTAAGGATCTGTTCAATATGCACTGTACATTCTTACTTCCCAGATTTATCACTAAGCACAGAAAAGCAAGCTTGCTATTGTTTTAAAAGTCTCTCTAGGAAAGGAGTGGTCTAGTAGGTCTTGCAAAATAAGGAATAACTGCAGTTCTTCAAGATATTTATACAAATGCATCCAATGGGGATTCATATTCCTTCTGGGATTTCTTTCTGGGATAGGGTATTGCAAGTAATAACCTTTAACTGCTATTAATAATCTATTAACTCCTTTGATGGCTCTAGTGAACACAGCTGTGTGACAGGAAATCTTGTTTTGGGAGAATGAATGTACAGAGTCCACCCTGAAAAAGATATTTGTGGGAAGAAGAAAAGGGATGAAAAAACCAAGTGCCTTGTCTCAGCTAAGTGTTTGCTTCTTATACTATTGTGCTTTATAATAGAATCAACTTCAAAGCCCAATTAACACTTTTATGAACACAGTATGACTGGCGAAATAGTTCACATTTTTTTTTCTAAAAACAAGGTTGTTTTCTGCTAGGGTGAATTCACATGAACGCTGTCTCCAAACAGACTTGACTTGAAACTTAATTGAAATGGCACATAATTCTGCAGAAAATGCAGACATGAACATTAATTTCTTTTTTATGTAAGATGTTTTACTCACTGTGATTGGGCTACTGACAGATGTCTGCTCTGCTTCTTATATACGGCTGCTCTGTTGCAGTAATAGAAGATCAATCAGAGAAAATGTCTAATACTGGAAATATAGTACTTAATTTTTTCAGGCACTGCTAATTTGTTAAATTTGGCCTGCAATGATCCAAACTATTAACAACCAGTGTGTTGCAAGAGGAGCAAGAAACCCTGTTTGTTCCTATTGAATAATTTCATATGCTGTCTTTGCTTTGAGAGCTGTCAAAAGAGTATGAAGAGTAAGAAGGAAGCATATTAACTTTATAAAAAATGAATAAGCCTCCCACTTCCATTGCTTCATTGAATGTTTAGTGATGTAATTTTACCAAAGGACCACATAAGCACTGAATAAAGTCTTCAGGATTTCTCTATGCAGTGATAACCTGGACTTGTACCAAATGCTTCTTTTGCCAAATCCTGGGAGTACTTTCACTCTGTGTAAGTCTTGGCAGGAGAAAACTGTAGCAATTGCCACCAACAGGCTGTGGAATAAGTTTATTAGTATTTACAGAAAGAGGAAATGCAATGATCATATAACATAGTCCAATGGGGCATTTTATGTTGTTGTTATTTGAATTTTAAATTGGGAAACTATAACATGTGAAAATCTGGTTTTACTGAAATCAAAGGGGAAAACCTGCTGTGATTTTAATTAAGCAGAATTTTATTCAAGACCCCTATTCATTTTTTTTTTTAATGAGAACAGTAAACATTGAATACTTTGTAGGGGTATTGTACAGAGAAAGCTTCTCCTCCACTTTCATATGTAGTTTAATTAAGATTCACAACTCCTCTGGATGAGGAGGTAAAGTCACTCCACTTCGAAGGAATTAGGTTATTTAAAACAGGATAGAATGATGGGAAATGCATGCAAAGACTGGGCCAGATATGCCTGATTTATATATATACTTATGTAGACATAACATAAAGCTGTATATTACTATCTGACAATCTCACTTGACCCAGCGGATGACTTACTGCTGTAAATAAGTCGTCTTACTGCTGGTCAACGCTCCCAGGACTGATTGACCATGGCCCTCTGTAGCAAAGCGAGTATTAAAAGCTGGATCTCAGGGGTTGAACCCAGTGCATTATCCATAGGCAACCCTTCCTCTGACTTTCAAGGACAGCCCCAATACTAGAACATATTAATACAATAAATCTTTTTCCCCCCCCTTTCCTTTCTCCACCCCCGCCCCCTTTTCTTTTTTTTTTTTTTTTTCTTTTCTGATTTAAAACCCACCAGGTGTGAGGAATACTGTTAAGATTTAAAGTGCTGAATTTCCGTGAAGCCACGTTCCCCACGCCCCCGCGTTTGGCAGCCGCCAGCTCCTCGCTCAGCTCGCAGCGCTCGCAGCGCCAGGAGCGGCCGCGGCAGGGACAGCGACAGGGACAGGAGGCGGCTGCGCTGGGCACGGAGGCCGAGAAGCCCCCCACGCCTGGCTGCTGCCTGCCGAGCTGGTCCCACTCCGTGTGCTGCCTGGAGCAGGAGGAACAGGAGCATAGGGCTGGAGACCCCTGGGCTGATTGATGCGGGCTGGAGGCCGGTCTGGCCAGGCGCCAACGCCTCCACCACTTTGAAAGACTTCTTTGAACCACATCTGTTTTTTCCAGCAACTGAAGACGAGTCAGTGCTAATCCAAAGAGTGGCCCTGCTAACAGTGAAGAAGTCAAAATTTGTTTTGTTGACAGGGTTCTGATTTTTTTTTAATTTTAGAGGATTTTTCATCTTAGCTATGTGCTCCGGCATGTAATGCATATCCATTTGAGAATAAAGACTGTGATTCTTGTATATTTGAGCGCTGCTGTGTTTTGTAGGTGCTTCTCTAAGCAGTGAAGTGTGGAAATGGAATTGATTCATTTAACTCTTGCAATTTAGTGTACATACCTAATGGGAAGGGAAGGGAATACCAATACAAAATTTTACAGTTTTACAATTTTAGTTTCACACTATCTGTAGTATCCAGTATATGTCTATGTTTGGTTTCTGGTATTTGACATGTGTGTGTTTATTCAGTGTAACCATTGGTAATCTCTCTGAAATTAACTGTATACTAATAACACCTGTTTGTCAGTTTTACATGCTATTGCTCTGGAATTAATTTCTTCCTGGAAAAACTGCCTCCTGCTTCAGCAAAGATTTAAAGTGAGAAGGAGATGTAGCAGAATTACTGAGGACATTGATTCAGTGCTCCTGTTCTGTGTCATCATTTTTTTAAATCTGAAAACCTAATCTGTTTCCCAGCAGAAGGAAGAGGTTTTACTCAGAGAATGAAGACTTTAGATATACTTTAATTCCTCATCACTCACTCTTCGCCATATATAAGTTAGTGCATTCAAAGACATCTGAATAAAAAAAACAGTGTCCAGGTCTTTGCTAAGACACTCTATCACAGAGTCAGTGTTCTATAAAAATGATTTGTCTTTCCACCACACAAATGTCTGATTTTGTTATTATTATTAATGCCTCAGTGTTGAGGAGCTGCAGCTCAGGAACATTATTATAGAAACTAAGGGGACCTTTATGAGATTCCAGGACCTGATCTTTCAGAGAATGCAGAGAACAGATACATTTTTATGTTCAGTGGCCATCTCTGATTGACTTTGGCTGAAGGTGGGAGAGTTCAGGACCCCTGCAAGCTCCCCAGCCGAGGGCGTGGGTTTGGTTTGTCCAGAAAGAGGAACTTATGGTTGGTGGCAGTGTGTGAACTCTGTGCTTTAGGCGAGCTCTGGAAGGAGCCTGTGGCAGAAGTGGGGCTGGAATTGAAAGGCAATGCTCAACTGTCTTAACCACAGCCCCAATTCTCTCTTCTTGCAACTCACCAGCAGGGTTGAAACCTGTAGATTTACTGCCCAGATCGCTGCTGCTGGATGTAACGGAATAACTGGTTGCTGCAGCAGTTCTGATCTGCCTTGCCCTGGAGCTGTCATCCTGTGGCAGGGCCTTCCAGAGCTGCAGGAGTGGGAATGGCAGCCCGTGTTGCCCTGCAGTTCCCTGGAGCCCTTTGGCTTTGCTTTCTTCAACCTATTGCCTCACACCTCTTTCACAATTACTCCACTGCACTAGCAGGCTCCCTGCCCCAAAGTTCTCTCTAGGGCTCCTCATCCCGGGCGTCTTGCTGAGGTGGTCAGAGCTGCCACTGCCTGTGGGCCATAGCCTAGCTTGGGGCTGCTGCTCCTGCCCAGCTCCTCACTCCAGCCCTGTCATCCTGCACTCCGTGTGAGTCCCTGCCAGGTCCCCCGTGTCTGTCACTGCCAGGCTCCAATGTCTCTTCTCTCCCTCCCAAAGCAGTGCTCTGTCCTGTGCACATTCTCAAAACCAATCCTTACTGCAAATACAGAATTTCATTATTATTTCTAACAAATGATGAACCTCAGGTTTTTATTTTGAGGTACACAATTCCAGTGTTTTCCTCATTTCTGCCCCTTCCCAGAATAGCAAGAGACAAAGCCAGGACACTTAGATAACCGCCTTCACAAGTTTCTAGTTCTCTACCCAGAACTACAAAGGGTCTTCCAAAGCAGATCCAGATTTTTGGATCAGTTTTCTCCTTCACTTTTGTCTTTGAATATAGCTGAGCTCTTTTCCCTGAAGTTTTCAAGTAAGTCAAGTGGAGGCAAACATTGAATGAAAATTTTAGCCTGGAAGTTCAAGTGAAAACAGAATCTTGTAATAGAAAGTGCCAAGACCACCTTCACTCAGGCAGAACGATCAGCTTATCCTGTAATTCTCCTTTATTCTTTCCATACCTTCCTACTGTTGGTCCCCATTATGAACTGCTAATCAAAAAAAGTTTGCAGAATGAGTTCCAGGAGAAAAACCCCAAAGTATTCCGGAGGACTGATTTTGAGAGAACTTTATTGGGAGAATTAACAATAGAGGACAGCAAATAAAGCAAATTAGTTTTAAATGCATATCACACGGAAGACATACATAATTAGTATAAACTTACAGTGAAAAGAGTATAATCTTAATACAGAAGTTTTTAAAAATGTATGAGAAGACATGTACAAGTAAAGTGGTCAGACACAGCAACAGGTACCATGCAAACAGTGAGGGGTAAACCTGGCCCAGGCATGGGGGTCCAGCTGGAGGGGGTCTCACTGCACCTATGGGCAGAGAGCAGTGCTACAGCAGAGCTCAGAGCTGGAGGAGCCAGCTGCAGGGCAGAGCCTGCCTTTTACATCTCACTGCCCATGTAAAGCTGCATTACTGTAAATAAGTACATATTGCATCAAGAACAGAGTGGCCAGCAGGACCAGGGCAGAGATTGTCTCCCTGTACTGGGCACTGGTGAGGCCGCACCTCAAATCCTGGGTTCAGTTCTGAGCCCTTCACTACAAGAAGGACATTGGGATGTTGGAGAGAGTCCAGAGAAGGGCAATGGAGCTGGGGAAGGGTCTGGAGCACAAGTCTGATGAGGCACAGCTGAGGGAGATTGGGTTGTTTAGCCTGGAGAATAGGAAGCTCAGGGGGGACCTTATCACTCTCTACAACCATCCCAAAGGAGATTGTAGCCAAGTAGGTGTCAGCCTCTTTTTCTGAGTAACAAATGATGGGACAAGAGGAAGTGGCCTCAAGTTTTTCCAGGGGATGTTTAGATTGGATATTTGGAAAAATTTGTTCACTGAAAGGGCTATCCATTCCTGGAATGGGCTGCCCAGGGAGTGGTTAAGTCACCATCCCTGGAGGGATTTAAAATATGTGTTAAGAAGTGTAGATGTGGCACTTAGAGACATGGTTTAGTGATGAATATGGTAGTATTAGGTTAATGGTTGGACTTGATCTCAGAAATCTTTCCCTCCCGAATGATTCTATGATTCAATGGAAAGTGGTATATGTACTCAGTGTGCCACTTTGGTTTTGGAGATCCTAGATTTAATCCTTAGCCTGTTTTTAATGGCCTGTGCTTACTTAGGCAAACCTGATCTGGTCCTGGTAATTCCTGTGACTATTTTTCTTATTGCTGCTGCTTCTTTTGCCTTCTCTTTTGAGCTTAGGCCAAAAGCTTAAGTGACAGAAAGATAGTAAAGCTGTCAAATTTCAGTAGACCTGTGTCCCTACTGCCGTCTTCATCAGCATTTCCTGCTTGTCCTACACCTTATAAGTGGGCTCTGGATGCTGCTTGTACTGTGCCACATCTGGCAGAGCTGTGGAGCAGAGCTGGTCTCCCAGGGGCTGCACGTGCTACTGGGGACAGTGCAAAGGTGTCTGTTTTGTCCCAGATATGCTGAAATGTTAGAGCCTGCATTAGTAACAACCTGGGTAAGTACAACTATAAAACTTTATCACGTGTCAAAAAGATTCTGTATCATCCTCTGGACTGGGTTTTTATGAGGGGAAATGCTGCCTGCTCTTTTGCTGAAGATGTTTTACTAATCCTTTCCTACGTCCTTATTTGCCAGGGAGAGGAATAGTGTAAATGAAAGGAGTGGAGAGAATTCAGGTTTTGGCAGCATTTCAGTTAGGGGAGGTAAAGGAGCCAGAGCTCTGTTAAAAGATGCATGGCTTCAGGAAAAGCAATTTCTCTTTACAGCTGACTGGAAAACTGCTGCAGTCCTGTTAAAACTCAGGATTGAGCTGGGATCCAACTGCAATTGTTAATTCCTAAGTAAATTTCATAGGAGTTTGGACCATGTTTATCTGTGTCTGACGCAGAGTTTCTGCTCTAGGCAATCGAATTCTTCTTTAAAATGGTGCTAAATAATACTTAAGTCAAAAATCTCTTCTGATGACACCATACAAAAAAGACTCAGATCTATTCTGACATAATAGCTACTAATCACTCCTAAAGTATGGTACCTAAGGCTCAATATTTTTGTGAAATGAAAAAATTGATAATATTTACATTTGCTTCAAAAGTAGATCCAGTACCTATAACTGCAACCAGAATCTCTTCTGAGAAATTGTTTCAGTCAGAGAGCAGCCTTATGAGTGCCGAATTTGAGTCCCAAACTTGCGGGGTTTCTCCCAACATTTAGCTATTCTATACTAGTTAAATAAAACTTGATATTTGTACTAGTAGTGCCTTCTAGTAATTTATAGAAATATTAGTCCTTTCAGTTGATATTTGGTGTCTTGTATAGCATATTGTGATTGACTTGTGGATGATAAGTGAGATAAATAGAAATAGAAGATTTCCTTGGGGTGATGGCTTCTCAGAAGAGAGACAGAAAAACTCAGCACCTTTTAAGATACTAAGTAATTCTTTAGGACTAGAACAGTTAAAATTGTGATTAAATACATTTTGATAGGTTGCTTCATTAGTGGTTCAGCTTCAATAAATATTTGGTTGGCATCCTTGGTTTGCTCTCACTGGAAAAGTTACTGCTCTGAATAATTTCATTAAGTACTTGCCTATCACTTCAAGTCACTCACAGTCTGATTTTCAGCAATTAAATGTAGTCAAAGCCTGTCAGCAGGTTGTTGCCTTATCCCTTTTAGTCACTGCCAAAGCAAATAACAACAGGTCAAAACTTGTCCCTGTCTGGGCTTTGATTTTTTTTAAAGAAACTAAAATGAAGACACAAGATTCACTCAGAGTTACCTCTTCAGGGCTGGCTGAATTCCAGGCTTCACTAAGATCACACGCCTGGTCCCCCTGTAATAGTCTTAAATGTAAGGGTTGTAACAGACATGGAGAACCACTACTCCTATCTTTAGTGTGGCTGGAAAGTGTGCTACCTGCCTTGTCCCTTCTGAAGATTTCCCTCAAGCAAAGGTTGCAGTCCAGCTGGGATGAGGCATGTGGGACCATGCTTGTGGAAGGCCCCACCTGGAAATGGCCTCTGGTTCTGCGTTTGGGGATGGATGGTGGCTGATATGCACAAACAACGGCTTTGGGCATGGTGAGGTGAAACCTGCAGTGCTGTGCACCCTTCCCAGCAGGCAGGACTGGAGCTGTGGGGCTGAGGAGAAGTGTCCTCAGCGTTCCTCCTCTCTAGGTAATGTGTTAGTGGTCAGATCAGCTTGTACCTCTTAACAGGGTACACAGAAAGGGTTTCCAGTGAATCCAACTATTGGAAAAGGTTTTTCATACAAATGAAAATAGTTTATGTGCCTGGTTGAAGAGAAGAACTCTTTGCCCTTTATGGAGTGTCGAGATGTGTCAGTTCTGCTTGATTGTCATGATTAGCCTTTGGTGATGTTCACACAGAGGTTGATGCTCTCTAATTCAGACCCCCGCCGCTCTCACTTCACCTCAGGGCTACTCGCAAACACAAAAGCAAACACAGACCAAAGTAACTGTGTGACTGAAGCAGATGAAACACCTGGAAATGTTTGCAGGGTTTTAGCCCAATACCACTTCAAAATGATAAACTGAAATAATAAAATTAATTTGTGTAACTGTTGTCACTTTACTTGTAAAATTTCACTGTTGGAAATCCAGGTCAGGAAGACCTTGCCAACAGGAGATTGCATCTACAAGAAAGAAAAGAATGAAAGGAAGGAAGGAAGGAAGGAAGGAAGGAAGGAAGGAAGGAAACATTTTTGCCAGGTAAATATCTGTTAATTTTAAAGTTTGCTTTGCCACAGAAACCTACTCTCAGTCAGAGCTTTGTATCAGGATATATTCACCCATCTTTACTTCCAATTCTAAAGCAAATTTAAGAAGATAAGAGGAGAAATTAGACAAGTGCGTTCCTCCCCCCTGGAGGCTGAAGGTGACACTTCTGAGCTGTAGCTGGTCTCTTCTAAATCCTGGCCCTTGCAGCTCAAGGCTTTCAAAGAGTGAGGGTGTGTCATTGCAGCTGCTGCATCAAACAAAATCAAAGAGATTTGATTAATATAAACTTCAAAATCAGTGCCATCTTTCCTTCACAAAATACTTCAAACACAGCAAGAAATGTCATCTCCCAGATGACGGAGGTTAATCTACCTAATCTCCTCTTTTCCTTGCATCTGAATGCAAACTACTGGAATATACCCAATTATGTCTCACCAGTCAGAAGAAATTCCTCATTCCAGCAATGTCAATCAGATTTTAAGAGGAGATTTACAGTCCTTTTGTAATATCAACATGGCTTCTGAACCTGCAAAGCGAAGCAAGACAGACAAAACAGCTAGCACAAACTCCCGCTTGCCACTCTGCCGGAGTGGGCGTTTAAAGGTCCTGGGTGAAATTTGCACTTTGATACCTCTGTTCAATGGCAGGGTCTGGAATCAGCAGGATTTGACCAATTGTCTGTAGTGACAGTGTGACTATATTATTTCAGACAGTAAATTTTCATTACACCATCAGGTTTTTAACCTAGGAATTCCTTAAATTTATAGATGAAAGGCTTTTTTCTAGCGTTGCTACTCATTGCTTACAGGAGTTTTGTGCAGTCAATGAATTCTCAGACTGAAGCACGTACATATGTGTACAACAAACTCAAAGTGTTTTCTTCACAGAATGATACTATCTAAAATTGCTGATACCATAGAAAGCTAATTTTTTTTTGCCATCTGAAGAGATTTCCAACACCACATTACTCAGTGAGTAATATCTCTTTGTGGACTAACCACGTTTTTTGTTTCATGTTTTCTAGTGTTATTTTACTCTTAACCTGTTTGCCTTCTGCTCATTGTTTTAAATCAGACATTCACACTATCTGAGTATTCAGTGGAACTGTGTGTATTTTTCTCAGTAGTCTGAAAATGCAGAAGTGTTAATTCTGTCCCCGTGAAACACTGAAACCAAACACATGAGCAGGATTCTCACGTGAAGCAGACATGTGGTCTGCTTCATAATGTGGTACAAGATTATACATTAAATGTTTGGCTTTAAGCTTGGAAAAAAGGAACAATTCTAAATTCCTCCATGAGGTTATGTAGCAATTTGAATGAAATTGAAATGAAACAAACCTTTTCCCCTTCTGTTCATACTTGCATCATGCCTGGAGATCAGTGCAGTAGTACACAAAAAATTCACGTGTCACTGTGTAATGTAGTCATATTTTCAAATTCAGTAGACACCATTTAGAAACTCATTACAAGTTGATAATCATTCTAAGATAATGAATGAAAGTATTGCCCCTTGTAGAATTAATTACCTTGATGTACATGTTGAAATGAGAGACAAATATAATCATTTAATGTTTCAGTTAGCATTATTTTAACTTGATGATTCATACTTTAAAAAATTACATTCACTATAAAAAAAATTTTATGAGTCTGGCTTAAATGATTATTTTAGAAAAAAAAAATCTGGTACTATTCCTTAGTACTTTCCTGTATTTAAATAGCCCCTTGGAACCAGCAGTGAGATGGCTGCCAAATTTCCAATTGCTAGTGAATTAAACCTAAATAAAGCAACTAGTTGCCAGACAGAGCAATAGTCTGATGCTTTTGACATTAAGAAATATGCATATGAAGTTTTGTTATTGTGTTAGTCAACTGTGGTGATTAAATGGAAATGGAATCGAAGACCTCAATGGAATTGTTTCAACTTCAGCAGTAAGCTCCCTGCTGTCCCTGCAGGCAGCTCCTGGTGAGCCATGATGGGGCACAATGAACTGGTGAACAAAGGAACAACTAGTAAAAAAAGCTACTAAAAGAAACTTTTAACTCCTGTCCATAATCCCAGGGTTTGAGGAAAGTCAGGTGCAGGGCTGCATTTTGGCCGAAGGGTATAGGAGGGCAGGGCAGAAATAAATTCAGTAAGGTTATACTGTCCTTTTTCAAGAAGAAAAGTGGGTGAGGAAGAAGACTGGGCTGGGACCGATGCTGGAGTCCCCCATGGTCTGAGCAGCTGCACTGAGGGACAAGGTATGGAGCACTGGCAGCAGTGCTGGGGTGCCTGGGGAACACACAGCTCCTGCTTCTCTGGCCCTGGGAGAGCAAGGAGAGGGCTGGATGCAGACAAAGCCAGTTCTGCTCCCTATGTACTTTTCTGAATTTTTCTGTGGGATTGGGTGGTACCAAGAACGGCTCATTCGGTCCAGCAGTGCCTGAAACGGAAATACAAATATTTAAAATCCATACTGTGGCATTATTAGGTTACTCTGGTGAACTTTTTTACATCAGGATTTCCTGTTATTTCATAATGCATCCAACAGTTAAATTGGCCAGTTGACTACAACTAATGAGAGCAATGAAAAATCAACCCCCATCACGGTAAAATTAACAGCAGAATGCTTTTAGATGCTGTGCAAAGTCATCTGTTGTTTCATGTATTTTTTTGTAATCTGGAAAGAAGAGAAACAAAGGGAGAGAGAGGACTTTGAACACAAAGTTACTTATGTAGATTAACTGCTATGAAAAAAACTTGTAAGGGAAGTTGACTAAGATTTAAACCAACTAAAGAAACAACAAAAAGATGGTAAATAAACTTCAATGTTGGTAAATACAAAGAATTATACCCTGGATGGAAAAATACAGAATGTTTCTATTCCTTTGAAAGACCCTTGACTGTAAGAGTCACTTTCTGGTGTTAGATTGCATATGCACAGAAGAGAGATTAATATTGTAATACCTTTATGGAGACACAGGTGAGCTCTCCCTTGGGAGAACAAGTACCTTCTGCTCCAAAAGGGTATTCCTGAATTAGAACACTCAGAGGTGAGCAGGACTGAATTACCCACATGTAATCACATATGTAATCTATACTGAGGACAAATTTAGTTACTTATACACAGGTGTTAGTTTAATTTTGGATGCAGTAGGAATTCTTCCCTGGTGTACTGTTGCATCCCAGGAGCACGTGAATCTCATACAAGGCCTTTGATATATATTGCTGCTTCACATGATAATCCTGGAAATGCACAACAATTGAAATGGCACTGTGTTTAGGCAGATTAATTTACTTCTAAAGTTCTCTCTTTTTTTTTTTTTTTCTGTGTGTGTCCTGTTTAGCTTCCAAAAATCTCACTCATGCCTAAAGAAATTGTTTCCCTCTGTGGTGCACAGTTGAAGAAAATACTTATGATGCTATTTCCTATTCTTAATGGGCAGCTGTGAAAACCAGCTTTCAGTTAATCACTATGTAGTAACTCCTTACCCAGTGTTTGTATGCTCTGTTTGCTAGAGCACTATTAAGAGAGTTCATGATCTTGTCCTTATGGCATGTTTGAACTGTCTGTTTCATTTGACATCCCTGGCAAATAGAACATCCTCTCAGTATAATGTCGTGTGTCTGCCCAGCTGGCAACAGTATAATGACAATGAGCACGGAAATTTATCTAGAAAATTATAGCAATGAGCAAGAGGATAAATTTTTTTTGCTGTTTCTTTGTATTTTTTTTATTGCTAGGTGACAGTAGAACCGAGCAGTTCTTTGATATAACTACAGGAGTTCACATTCAGGGAGTCATTTTCACAACTGCGAGGGCTGGATTTTCCCTTTTCTCCTTAAAAGAGACCTTAAATTCTGGTTAAATTGCTTGGGGTCACCTGCAGTGCACACGATGTCGCATCAGTAAGTAAGCATTAGTAAGTTAAATATAAGCACTGTTAGCTTTGTCTGGCCCTGCATTCAATCACTTGTCGAGGAACTGCACTGACCAACTTCTTTCTAATCCTTTGTATAGTTATAGGGAATTAATCTAATACACCTGACATCCTCTCCCTTTAATGCAGTTAGTGGTATTTTCCATATTGACCTCTGGGTTTTCATACTATTTATAGCACAGAAATACCCAACACACATTGGGCAGTCTGACATAGAGCTGACCATGCTCAATTAGCTGGAGAACAGACTTCCTAACTGTAGGCATGACCTGATCCAGTGTGAGGAGATGAATTAATGAGATAAAGAAGTCTAATGATTATTAAGATGTTATACAGATTTCTCAACCTTTCCAAATTCCTTTCTGAAGTAAAGTGTCTCTTTAAATTATGACCATCTTCCCCTGCACAGCCTCACACAGACATGGTGTCTGCCTGCTCTTCTTATTCTGATCTTGTTCACCAGCTGTCAGCTCAGCCATGTTCTGTGCTGATGTCCTGCCTCACTGCCCATCCACCTTGCCCTGATATGGCTGGACATATCTGCCCATCTGCCTGCAGCAGCCTCCTCTCTCAGCATGACTCCTCTCCTCTTTAACACCTCTATGTTAGATGTTTCCAGGCCTGCTCTTCCCATTCCTGCTGGCTTTCCCAGCCCAAATTGCATGAACAGACCTCACTCCAGGGAGTATTCCCATGCACTCTGGCTGGGCTACTCCCTGTATGCCTGGGGAAGGTCTGCTGGCATTGAGGACCCCATGGATTCCTCAGTTATGGGCTGAGTCTTGTTCCCAATGTAACATACTCTGTTTGAAGGTCACGAGTTGGGAAGAGCCAGCAGCTCTGGCTGGATTCATCTTCTCCTTATCTGGTTGGCACAAACCCTACCACTACCCAGTGCAGTTCCTACCTCTGAGACCTTGAAAAAACAAAATTTTTCTCTTATCACCCAGTGTTTATGTTTTCTGGACTTGCAGGATATGAAATTTTTCTTTGATGAAGCAGATGGCTCACTCTGTCCTCCCATTTGTTTATGATATCTTGACGCCTAGTTCTTTCATTTGTATTTATGGTGAGATGCTTTTCTTCCCTGTGAGTGATCAGAATCCAGATTCCTCTTTTAAAATCTCCATGTATCCACTTAAAAACCTGACTGGGAGGCTTTTTCTTTAATTTTCTTGCTTTATGGCAAGATTTCCCTTACAGAAAAGCTACAATATTTTCTTACATTGTAGTGAATCACTACAAGGGCCTAGCTGGGCCATGGCAAAATGTGGAAGTGTTTATGTGTACATATACATTATCTACAAGTGGTTTTCAGTGTGCTTTAATACATCTTAGTAGTTTCCAAAACTGACCATTAATGCTTTATTTTTGTGAAGAAGCAAATCACAACATAAAAGTTTGAGCCTGCCACATGTACCCTCTTGTCTCTCATTTTAGTAGTCCAATACACATTTACCAGTGGAACACTGAAGTTAATTTGTTGTCAGTTTTATTAGTTTTTCTTTATGTTCTTTCATTTATTGCTGTTCTTGTATTCTGTCTGCTTTCACTTTCTTTCCTCTTCTATTCTTCCCTTTTCCCCAGGTAAATATGTTCCTAATATTTAGTTCCTGCCTTTGGCAGATACCTTAAAGCCTCATCTGGCCCAATTTAATGCCATACATCAAGGCCAGCTTCAGAGAAAAAAACAGAGGTTGCACAGTTACCTTTCAGTTCCCTGTAGAACCTCATCAGTCTAATTCCCTGAGGAGCAAGGGTTTATAGCTTCATTCTATTAAATAAAGCTTTCTTCCTTCTAGTTTGTGAATGATTCCCACTGCATACATGCAGTACTCCTAAGCATTTTTTTTTAGTTCTCCTGAGCACTTTACCTGCTCTTGTGAATGAATTCCATAAACTGGTAACACACAATATTTTTCTGAGTAAAAAAGTGTTTTCTTTCATCAAATACATGTTTGTTGCTGTCACTGGCTGTCTCCTTGCTCTTGTACTAAAAGAATTATGCTTGTTTCCTCTGTGTATTTTTCATTTCTCTCATGTTCCCTCTCAGGTAAACTGTCTCAATCTCTGAAAGTTTTTCCTGTGCTTCTGTTCCTTTGCCATCTGTCTCTGAAGCCATTTTGCAGCTCCTTCATCTTTTCCGAGATAAGCTGACCATAGGACATCAGTTCAAGTGCAAGTCTTAATTCATACAACAACATTTCCAGTTCTTTCTATCCACCTCCATAGGTGCTCACACTGTGTTTGCTTGTTTGTCCACCACCGTAAGTTAATCAGAGGCACAAATACACATCAGAGGTCCACGGGCCAGTAAAAAGGGATATTTATGTGGTAGCCCTGTGGTTAGAGCACTTGTTAGGCAGTAAGTCCTTTTTCTCATGTGAGAAATCTGAATCTGAGCACAAAGTGCTTAAGTGCTCCTGACAGAATTTCATGTTTTTCCTTCATTAACCTCCTGTGGCAGCAGGTTGTGCAGCTTAATTATTTAATTGTAATTTTTGCTTTGCAGTATCTCATCATCCCATCAAATGTTCCTTTACTGTTGTATTTGATGGATAGATCAGAAATCCCATCTCTGTGCTACTCTTCTGAACCTACATCTTTTTACATTCCGTCTTTTTTTATTCTCTTTGTAGGGTATTTCCAGAGAAAACTTCTTCGGAAACTTTTGCCATTTCCATGTAAAAGGTTCCTATCCCCTTGATCGTTCCTGTTCTAGACAAAAAACCCCGAATGAGCCCCAAGGGCACATTGCTGAGAAGCAAGTACTCCTGCTGTATTTAAATAAATGAAAGGACAATGATCTTAAGTAAATATATATGTCCTATAGGTTATCCTCCCTTGAATTAGAGAGAGAGCAATTGTAGTATGGAAGCTATGGTACTTTGCAAACCAATGGTTCACAAAACAGCAAAGGCCTGACAGAAGTAGACAGCTCTGTGTGAGCTACTGATGGTCAGCTGTGGCCAGGATACAGAACAAGTGTATGTGGCCTGGGAGACATCCAGGTATAGCCCCCAAAGTAACATGGCTTAGGCATCAACTGCATGTGCAATGCTGACTGGAATGTGATTATGCACTTAGTGTCTGGATAAAGTAATTAAGCACTTGAGAAATGTATGATGGGCGTACAATAAAAGATAATAACTAACATGTGATACAGCATAATGGACATAATCAAATACTTGTAAGGGGAAACCAGGGTCACTGTTGAGGCCAGTTCATCATTTGGAGTGATCCAAACCTTTGGATGGATGGGATCATGCAAAATACAGCTGGGGCATCTGTCAGTGCTGTCTTCTCAGCTCCAAAAAGGAGCCTGAGAGTCGAGTGCTCAGCTGAATCTTGTGGCTGTCCAGCAGGTGGTTGAGCTTAGTGTTTGGAATAGATGAGTAAGAGGAGCTGTGGGGCAGCCTGAGCCCTGGAGAGCTGACAGTCCCTGCACAGACAGGTGGCCGTCGTGGGACAGAGTGGCCCAAGGGCTGAGAAAGACTGTAAAGGAGCAAGCAAGTTACATATTTGATTTTACCTAAGAACGTACAAGATCTGGAAGGTTTGGAAAACATGTGCAGATGTCTCAGTATATGGCTTTAAAACTCTGGGAGGCAGGTAGTGACTCCTACCTCTCTTCATTTCTGCAGGACAGTGAAGTGCTTGTTTCATCCGTTTATTCTACCATGATGTCTGGAAATCTTCACTCCTTTTTTTCATCCTCAGGTCCTTTCGTTCGACTGAGCCAGAGTTCAGGTTCAGTACTGAATTGTGCCTCACTGTAGTAAGTGCTGTCCTTACATTAACTTTTGTGGTTTGATTGAGAATTGATTGAGAACAATATGGGAAATGCATTTATGGAACAATTGTAAAGACTGTTAAGGATTACTGAAAAACGTTCTGAGGTAGAAGAAATACATACATAGGATAGGCTTAGCACACAGGCTAAAAGACCATAGAAACTTTCCTGAGTCCTAAAACTCTCCTAAAATTGCCTCTAGCCAGTACAGTGTAAGGTATCCTGCATAAGCTATCTTTTTAATAACTTTAATGAAAACAAGCATAAAACCATCAAGGAAGCATATACTTTTCATTTATGCTTGGGATTGATTTCTACATCAGTATGAGAAAAGAGCCAAGTGAAAGGCATGTGATTGCATGAGTGAATTGGCAACAGCACTGATATGTTAGGTCATAAGGTTGCTCATCTAAAATCTTCAAACAGTTGGCTCAAAGACTAAAGAGAAGGTACAAGCTTAGGTACAGATGAGTTGTCTTGAAATCCTTGTTGCCTCTAGCACAGATTGTATAGTTAAGAGTAAAAGAAAGAGGAAAAAAAAAAGGGCTCCAGTAGTATTGCTCTTTTTCTGGTAAGAATTTGTTATGTCACTCCTTTGGACTGAATGCATAGAACCAGATATTCTCCACAACTCTCTAGCCTTTTTCTCTTGAACAGTTTTCTATTTTACTAGAAGCATTATCAGGAAATGTCAAGATTGATGATGTTTTTCAGAAATCCAAAACTCTTGGAATCAAATGCCTTGTGACAATCTCAGTTTTCTATCTCTGAAGGTTTCTGAAATAAAGATTGAGAAGAAAACTTGTGATTACAAGAAGTAGAAAAAGGAGTAATAAAACCTGAATGTTAACAAAAAAGAACTTCAAATAGTAGAATTCTACTTCAGACTTTCCCCCGCTCATTGTTAGCTTGTTTTAGTAAGGTGTATTATAACATCTTTAATAATCTATCTTCAACTTAGTATCCTGAAATTCTACAGCTCTACAGAGAGAGTCAATGAGAGACACTCATGGAAATATTGCCCTCTAATTAAATAGGTTAACAGCATAAAACTGCATTTTTGACAAACTCAGACCTATTTAACTCTGACTTGCAAGCTGATATAAGACGTACAGAGGAGGGACACCAAGCTGATTAGAGGGCTGGAGTATCTCTTCTATGAGGAAAGACTAAAGCGATTGGGATTGTTCAGCCTGGAGAAGAAAAGGCTGCAGGGAATTGGTGAGCATTTTCTAGTACCTAAAGGGAGCCTGCAAGGCAGCTGGAGAGGGACTTTTTACAGTGGCATGTAGTGACAGGACAAGGGGAATAGCTTTAGACTGAGACAGGGTAGGTTTAGATGAGATATTAGGAATAAATTCTTTACTATGGGGGTGGTGAGACAGTGGAACTGGTTGTCCAGAGAAGCTGTGGATGTACCATCCCTGAAAGTGTTCAAGGTCAGATTGGATGGAACTTTGAGCTACCTGGTGTAGTGGAAGATGTCCCTGCTCGTGGCAGGGGGTTTCGAACAGGATGATCTTTAAGGTCTCTTCCAATCCAAACTATTCCATGACTCCATTGTTCTGTGATACAGCCTAGCATCTCTATGACCTCGAGAACAATCAGCACGATGCCAGAGGAATGCTGTAACAATATTTCTCCTTGTTCCTGTGACATTACGGAGGCAGGTTCGGCGGCAGCAGCTCGCGCCCGCGGTGACAGCGCGCGGCTCCGGCCGCGGGACAGAGGCGGCCCCGCAGGCCCGCAACACCCGCGGCCGCCGGCAGATGGCGCCGCCGTGCAGCACAACCCGCGGCCTGCGCCCCGGCCCGGCTGCCGCCCTCCCTCCCGGCCTCGCTCCCAGGGAAGGAACGTTCTTCTCTCTCGGCCTCTCTCCCAGGAAAGGAATGTTCCTCTTTCCCAGCCCTCTCTCCCAGGAAAGGAACGTTCCTCTCTCCCGGGTTCTCTCCCAGGGAAGGAACGGTCCTCTCTCCCGGGTTCTCTCCCAGGGAAGGAACGGTCCTCTCTCCCGGGTTCTCTCCCAGGGAAGGAACGGTCCTCTCTCCCGGGTTCTCTCCCAGGGAAGGAACGGTCCTCTCTCCCGGGTTCTCTCCCAGGGAAGGAACGGTCCTCTCTCCCGGGTTCTCTCCCAGGGAAGGAACGGTCCTCTCTCCCGGGTTCTCTCCCAGGGAAGGAACGGTCCTCTCTCCCGGGTTCTCTCCCAGGGAAGGAACGGTCCTCTCTCCCGGGTTCTCTCCCAGGGAAGGAACGGTCCTCTCTCCCGGGTTCTCTCCCAGGGAAGGAACGGTCCTCTCTCCCGGGTTCTCTCCCAGGGAAGGAACGGTCCTCTCTCCCGGGTTCTCTCCCAGGGAAGGAACGGTCCTCTCTCCCGGGTTCTCTCCCAGGGAAGGAACGGTCCTCTCTCCCGGGTTCTCTCCCAGGGAAGGAACGGTCCTCTCTCCCGGGTTCTCTCCCAGGGAAGGAACGTTCCTCTCTCCCGGCCTCTCTCCCAGGAAAGGAACGTTCCTCTTTCCCGGCCGTCTCTCTGAGGAAAGAAAAGTTTCTCTTCTCCAGCTCTGCCCACCAAGGAGAGGAAGTTTTCTCTTTCCCCAACAGCAGAGTTCAGGTTCTCAGATGCACCTTGCAGTCTGTAACATACCTTATTTGTGTGACAATCTACTATTGCCTGTTTTACACCTTTTTTTCCCCCTTTCTCTGAGTTACTTAAAATAATTGTTCTGCTGTACAGAAGCTGAAGGGAGAAGAGCTTTAAAAAATCGCAGAGAAGCTCTGTTACACAAGCTGCCTTCTTAAATGCTGTCTCCATCAAGCAGTTGATACTTTATTCTACTTTCCACCTACATTTACCATCGATATAATTTTTCACTTTAAAAATAATAGGCACACTACTGGATATGTGAATGCATTCCGTGCTTTTATAAAGAGCAGAAAACTCTTCAGTTATATTCAACACCAAGAAGTCAGAGGCTGGGGAGGGTGGGCCTTCACAGTGTACTGATACTTCCATTAACTGTGTTACTAAAAAAAGAGAGGAACTGGTAAAATCCTGAAGAGCTGTCCATGGATGATTTTTCTAGTTTTTGAAACTCTATTTTAAAAAATTATCTGTCTCGGCATGAGAAATTAGTTCAGTTTTCCTGTACAATGTGGCTACTTTTTACAGCACAGCGCAATTCACTGGTGAGTCAAAAGAAGACGTTTAATTGTGAGGATGATCTTGTAGGGACGCCCTCTGCCCCTTGCACTCTGTGTGAGTCAGCTTATGTCTACTCCCTCCTCACAATGTTCATTCCAGGCATGGGAGAAGTGTCTGGGTTACAGGAAAAACCATGTGTGGAGCAGCCCCATCACTCTCCATCCCTCAGTGCACAGCAATGCCTAGGATTTGGATAACTCCCTCACTGCTCTTCCACCTCCAGCATTCTCTGCAACAGCTTCAGAGCAAACTGCTGATAGATTACCTCGACTATGAGGAAAGGTTGAGGGAATTGGGATTGTTCAGCCCGGAAAAGAGAAGGCTTTGGGATGATCTAATTGCTGCCTTTTTGTGCCTTAAGGAAGCTTACAAGGAAAATGGAGAAAGACTATAGAAAGACTAAGGGGAAATGGAGATTTATGCTTTTCTTTTTTGTTTTATGTCCAGGGGAACCATATCTTCAACACAGAAGAGGTAGCTGAAGCTGTGCTGAAAAGAGAGTAGATTTAGACTAGAAATTAAGAAGAAATGTGTTACTTAGAGGTGGTGAGGCACAGGACCAGGTTGCTCAGGGAAGTTTTGGCTATCCCATCCCTGGAAATGTTCAAGGACAGGTTGAATGGAGCTCTGAGCAGCCTGGTCTAGTGGAAGGTGTCCATGCCCAAGGCAAGGCAGTTGGAAGTAGATGGTCTTTAAGGTCCTTTCCAACCCAGGCCATTCCATGATTCCGTGATTCTATGACTAACAGCAGGATTAGAGCATTTTAGAGGAAAGCTTTCTTCCTGACCTCTACTTCTACTTGGTGTTGGAAAAAAGTGAAAAGGAAATATTTATTTCACTTAAAAGGGAACAAATTTCATAGCTAAATATGTGTGTGAATGAACAGATCTTTTAACTTTAATGCTCTTGCAGTTTCTCTCTCTCAATAGCTGGAGTCCTGAATTAGTCATACTTGCTTCAAGCAGTCACCAAGAGATTTGCTTTTGACAGTAAAGACAGCAGCATAGAAAAGCTTTTACAGGCTGTCAGTGCCATACACCATATTTACCAAAAGACTGGGACAGCTACAGCTACAAAAGAATGATCTGCAGTATCACTGACCAATGCCCAATGAACAACCTTCTTTTATTCACAAAAAATGCCTGCAAATTATCATTTTAATCACCTCTCTGATTAAATATCTTTTTAAGATTCACATATAATTCCCACCATGTCATTCTGCTGGAAACCAAATAGCTTATAAACCTCTCAAAGCTTCAGTCTGTGAATTTCCCTGAGCTGGCCCAGCATTGACAGGAAAACATCACCAGTGATTATTTCTGCATGTTGCGATCTGTCCCAGTGATTCTAAGAGCCAAATATTCAGTTACACATCTCCTCTGGGTGACTTACAGGCAAACCCATCTTAAATAAGTAGTAAATGTGGATATTTTGGAACACATTTGTAATACCATTTGTTATTGAAGGGGCAAAATAGAGAAGTAGGTATTGCTAGTGTTCAACAAAATTAATTTTATCTGATTTTTTAATCTTCATCAACTGATGTTGACTTTGATCAGACTCAGCCACTGACCTTTTGTTCTCTTCCAAAACTTGCTGGATGTTTTGCTTTAAACACCACTGGTGTGATGTGAGGTGTAGTAGGTCATAGCTGCCTGAAGGTGCTGCTTGATCTAAGTCAGGAGACTCCATGTTTACCTTTCTGCTTTACCTCTCAACCTGGATAAGCACATTCACTGGCTTCCACACAAACTCTGGGCTTGGTTTCTTTCCTTCAAAAGGCTCACGGTTTATAACGCAATGCAATGTTGTAACAAAGAACAATATAGCATGGGATGTATTTGAATGTATTTGAATATGCCCTGGGCTAATAGGAGATATGAATGTTTTTATTTCCTTTTGAACTACTACAATTTTTTTAATGCATTATTTTAGAAATACTACATGTAAAGTGTGCATGCACAGTTCCTTATGTTAATTGCAGAAAAGATATTATGTGGTATCTGCTTTAGAGAAGTAGCTGAGATATTCTGCAAAAGTAAAGTATTGTAACTTTTGTACTTATTTGAGATAAAACATATTTTTTGCTTCAGTGTAAAAAGCTTTGCATGTTCAAAACATTTAAGTCTGATTTGAATTTGAGTTGCCACTTTCCCCAGCTATTTATCCTGATCCTCATGAGCTGTCAGGGATGAATCACACTGCCAAGAAGCCATCCTCCTGGAGCACATAAGCAAGGTTTTCCTCTGAGCCAAGAGCTCCAGGGTGCACAGGAATGAAGCAGGCTCTGTTTTCCCTTTGCAGACTCACAATGCTCCTGGATGCCACTGACCTGGTGAGAAAAAATCATGAACTTGATCCAGAATCCTGAAACACCTGGCAAGCTCCTCCAGCCTTTTCAGTGGGGCCCTTTAAGCTAAAGAATTTGTTTATAGTAATATTTATCCCTCACAGACATTTTCCTGGGGCGGTCTCTCTCATACTTCTGCTCATTTGATTAGTTTCCATAGTGACACTTATTTGTAGAGTTTAGAGTTGCTCATAGCAGGTTTCTGCAAATGCCAGCCACATGCGTGCCATGTTAATAAGACAAAGTCAGTCCTATTCCTTTCCCTTTGTGCTCTGATTTTGCTTTACAGTTAGGAGCATCCTTGAGGGGAAAAAAAAGAGGGTGGTTGGGGGCTGCTTTGGACACAGGATCCAGGCCCTGTTAGTTTATTATTCTGGATGGTGTTTTTGACTGGACTAGTTCTGTCTGAATTGCAGTAGCAGCCTCTGAAGGACTGTCTGTCTGTGTGAGCTATTATATAAGCTGGGGAAACCTTCCATTACAGCACGGCCTCTAGACTGCTTCTTTATTTAAAATGCAGGATTACGTGAAAAAGCAATTCACTTGAGGGGTGCCTTGTAGGTTGCCTTTTATCCCAGACTGAAGTAAGACTTTGCTTTTCTTGTAGGGGAGTTGCTACTATTCTAAAAATAGAAGAAAGCTAAAATCAGGTATAAATTCATGTACACACAAACGTAGACACATCTTACCAGTGTGCCTGTCTGTAGAAGGGATAAACAAACATCTGCAATAAGTGAATGAAAGGAGATTTACACACTGACAATTGACAAACAATTTCAGGAGCGTGGTTATATAAAACCTGCTGATTCTCTGGAGCAATCACAGCAAATTCATAGGAGAACAGAAGAGAGCTAGGAAGAAAAGAAGTTACTGTTTATGAGCCATGGATACATATCCCCACCAGACAGGCATCCTCAAAGGACAAATTCCAGAATTCAGATATTAGATCATTGCACATATTTTTTCTCTAATTCTGGGGAAGAGTAAGAAGTAGAGGGAAGACTAGATTTGACAAGCATTTTGTCACACTGAGTATTAGTTCTCTTAGGTTTCTTGCAGAGGCTGTGAGGCCTCTCAGGTTAATTTGACACATTTCTTTCTGCAAGACACTTGGAAGATTGTTTGAGTCATGGATATTTATGCATAAAATAAGGCGACAAACAATTGCAGGAGTTCATAATGGCATATGGCTAGAGGAAAGACAAGGAATAACACTCCTGGGAGACCAGAGGAATGATTCTGCTCTTGTACCATGAAGAAAACAAAAACCCTCTGAAGCCACAGAAATTAACCTGGGGTAAATGTGACGTGAGTCCTGCTGGACTCTGGCCCTGGCGTTCACAGCAATCTTGAATGTACTGCTAAGGTGGAGCCAGAGGAAAGCAGGCATGTGGTGAAAGGACTCTCCTGCCCTACAAAAGGGGAAGTGTCAACCTCCATAGCCCATCCCACAGCATCCTTTAACTCTCAGTAATGTTAAAGAGAGTTTATTTTTTTAAGATAAATCAGTGAAATAATACTACAAAATAATTGTTAAAACTGGTTGATTATTTAATGAAAAATGAAAACAAGAGACAAAACCCATTTTCCTCAGGAGAATTTTAAGGTAAAAAGTTGTAACTGTAGAATGAGAGCTAAAATTTTAAAGACTGAGTTTTCTCCCCCTCTAGTCTTTACAAAAGTATTCAGTGGAGGAAAGGAAGAAATCAGGTTTATAAAAGTAAAACCTCTTGATATCATATCAGTATGTGATAATTTTTAACAGCTAGGCGACCATGCCCTGTAGCAGTTCCAGCATCAGAAAGGAGCCATCAGATTATGAATTCTGTATGATGCAGTCAGCCTTCAGAAACACTGCAAAGAGGAGGAGAAAAGGTCCTCAAAATCATCCCATGCTACTCAATAGGATTAACAGGATTTACTGGGGAGACTCTTCAGCTCTGTCTCAGTTAGCCAGATGGTGGCTGCAGGTGAAATCTTTCCAAGAAATCAAATTAAATCTCCTTTGAATATGATTACTGGTCTAAGGACAGCTCTCTCTCTATTTACGTTGCCTAATTCTCCATTTAAAAAATATTCATTAACTGTTTTGGTTTGTAGAAGCCAAAGAAATTTGAGAGGGAGAAAGTCCTGTGACTAGAGGAGTGTATTGTCTTTGCCCTATGAATTTCCATTTAGATTTGATTGAGAGATTAAGCCTGACAGGAAGGAAATGATGATTTTTTTTTTGAGTTGCATAGTGAACAAAATAATGGCAGTGTGTCAAAAACAATAGGTTGTGATGAAAAATCTTATCTAGGACTGAATCTGTGCAAGCATGAAGCAAAAGGCACTAAGAAGAACAGATGGTATCTCTGGAAGCAGGGAGGGAGAGCATGGCCAAGCTCCTTGGACTCATCCACCCTCCAGATAAGGTGTGTGCATCCAGACCGAGTGGCAGTGGCTGTGCTGGGGTGGGGGTTGCTGCGTGGTAGCTTTGGCAGACAGTCAGTGTGCTGTAGAGCAAAACACTGGTTTGCAATTCAGGAGGTGTTCACTTGAAATCCCATCTCTAAATCAGGTTTTATCCACAGACATGCAGCTCATTTTACCCATTTTGTGCCATCAAACCGGTAATGTTCTTCTCCTATGATGGAGATTATACATTTGTTTGGCACAAAGAAATGTGAGTAGTGGAAGAAAGGCCTTGAGGAAACAAGTAACTGTTTTAATTGCTGACACTGGGTGGATAACTGGAAAGAAATATGCTCTACTAATTAAAAGATAAAGGATAAAAATATCAAATGTCTTCCTCATTATATGAGCACCAGTCAGAGGGGAGAGTGGAGGCAGGGAACAGTAATGATGCACACATGTAGGCTGACAGTGCCTATAATTGTAGGTTTTGAATCTGTTGCTATTTTCCTTGGTTTCCCAAGGAAGTGAGACTTGTGGAAGTGCACCGTCAGTCTGTCCATCCGTCAATATTTCTATAGTTTCCCTCCAGTAACTTCTGAACTTGGTTAAATTCCATCAGTTCTGACAGGAAATCATGAAGTTATGAAAATCAGCATGTGGGCAAAATCCAGAGTCTTTCTGACTGTCCTGGCTTTGCAGGGACTGCAGTGGGAACTCGAGAGCTACTTTTTCAGTGTCGTTTGCCATGTAGCTCATCCACACAGGCACTGTCTGGCCAGTCAGCATGGATGTGTCTCAGACACTGTGTGTGCTGCCTCTTGGTGAGCAGGGAGTTATTTTACAGACATGAAAAAGATACGAAAATAATGGACATGGGGCTTTACTGAGTTTGAAGGAGAACTGGAAGCACTGCAGAGAGGTCATAGCTATTTTCTGGGATCTACTGAGCCAGGACACACATCTCTGGGAGTCCAGGCATCACTAGGTCTTGAACTGTTCACTGGTTTCCAACCAGGAGGTGCATCTATATAAAGATTACAGATTTAGGAAAAGATTTTATTATCATCCAAAACTGAAAAGGCAACGTTATTATTTTTCAAAGTATTTTGGCATTTGTATCTATTGACTCACGGCTATTGACTGATTCATGGTTGTTGACAGATTCAATGGGCTAAGCCTGCATTTACTCTACTGCAGTGAAAAAATGATTTAAACTGCTCAAGCCTATCATGGTCAAAAGCTTGTTCTTTTATGAAACATTTACAAATTGAAAATCTGATTTTGTATGTGAATGTTTGAAAATATTCCTTTCTGAGTCTGATCTCATACAGATTGGAGACACATTAAGGGTTCCTAATGACTTCAGAGACAGGTAGATCTGTTGCTTTAGAGTAAAATATACTAAATATAATAAGACATATGACAGTAACTAAAAAGTTAAATTGTCAAGTTGGTGTAGAACTCCCATGGTTGTAGAAGATATCACTGCTTTAGTAATCTTGGCAGTAGTAAATCTCCAGAAGTGGCAGACAGGCCTCAGCTAATGGTGGTACAGGTAAAAGCTTGGTTAGGACTGCTGGTGACAAAGGTGTTTTCTCCCTTTTCTATTTTTTAAGAAAAGTGATAATGGAGAAACAGAAACACACAAAAATTTTGATAGCATTCACATATTGTGTGCCCCTGATCTTACAAACATCCCTTAAAGCCAGTCTGCTACCTGATTTTTTTTAAATATAAATTGAATTCTGCACTGGCACTTGCAAAAAAGTCAGAACTCTTATCTTGACAGGTCACTTATTGTAAGACATGATCTAGAAACTGATCTCAGGAACCACTATTTATAGGGTATTCTGTAAATACTCCATATTTGCAAGGTAGTTACAGGCTTAACTTTTTTTTTTTGTAACATAATTATTTCAGATAAGATATTTGTGTTTCAGTTATCAGTTTGTGTTCCTTGTAAGCAATTAGACACTGCAAAAAGGGACAATTACTTATCTTTCATATGTTAAAGTCACAGACACACTTGCTTATCACAATATGAGTCAATATCCAAAAAAACTAGAGTTGATTCTCACAAAATTTAATTTCACGTTTCATAACAGGTCCAGAAATATCCGGGAGGTTATAGAGAGTTTTGTCTTTGAGGTCTGTCTTGTCTCTTCTCATCTACACAATACCAGATGACTCATTTCTTGTAAGTCCTGGTTGTTTCTTACCTGCTCTTTGTGTTATAATCATTTATAATATCCTATAATGAAGATCATAATCTTCCTTAATAATTAAGTAGGAATTTCCTCCATCACTGTAACCTGGATAAAAAATGCATTCTAATGCATTTTGGCACTCAAAATGACATTTTGAAAGAAGAGTAAGCTGAACAGCGTATTAAAACCAAACTGAGTGTTTGGCACCATGCCACTTATCCATGCTTCTAAGGAGGGATATTGAAGGCATGCTACAGACCTGAGATAGGTCCCCAAAAGTACCCATCACATAGGTTCAGACCTCCAAGCCTCCTACCTCCATTACCCCCAGCTTCTTTATGACTCTCTAGAGCAGCAAACAGACCACTCTTCCTCTTTTCTGAGCCTGAACTCATCAGTTGATACTGTGCCTAAAGATTTAAGTGCAGTGTACCTGCCAATACCACGCAGAGATGTAAGAGCTGCCTCTGAACCAAGCCTGCTGGGGTAGCAGAACGAGCTGTACTAAATCATCCCCTCAGAGCTCTTCCCAGCTTTGCCTTTCCTCTCTGAACGAGCTCGCCCAGGTGGAGCTGCTCTGTTGTGCTGGGTACACAGGTTCCTCCTGCACTACCCTGGGCAATCCTGCACCCCTCAGTGTGGAGTCTCTGAAGTTTCTTCTCTGCAATCTAAAGATCAGGCACCCAATCTAAAAATGGTTTCTGTGTATACCTTCGACATCTTCAGTTCTCATGCCATGATTGACAGTGCTGGACCTTTCTTTAAAAATGTGCATTCAAGTTTCAGTGGAAGACTGTGTTAAAAATTGTAGTCTAGCTTGATAATTTTCTTCTGTATGGAACTCACAGTAATTTTCCGGACTGTTTTTACCCTCCAAAGAAAAAGAAGCATCAACATTTAAAGTATTTATTTTCCTCCTCCAAAAACTTAAATTACACTTCCAGTTGTAGAATCTCCAAATCTAGGTTAATTTCTGTCCTCAGCCATTTAAATTGTGGAAACATTTTATTCAAGAGTAAAAGCTGTTAACTACTTTAGGCTTATCTAGCAATTAACCAATCTGTAGTAAACCAGCTAGAGTTACAAAATCAAGCTCTGAGGCTTAGAAGCCCATTGAAACAACACCAAAAGGAAATCCATTAAAAATGCATGTAAGTAGAAAACCATATTATAAAGCATAGTAAGTTTGGAATATTTTTCCCTGATTCTTCTTGAATGAAGTGATTTCTTCTCATAGCAAACTGTTTCAGAAAAAGGAATTATACTGATGCATGCACTGTACTCATGTAATATTCATGGTAATATTCACCTGGGCTTTATCACACTTTGCAGTGTTGATGCCTACAAACGCAGGCATAGATGATAAAACCCGATATCTGACTAAAAAGCTGGTCAGGATTGACTGAAGTTGTTGATGACTCTAGATTTCATAACAATTAGAGAAAGGATTAAGGGATTAATATGTGCTAATCTTGTTATCTGTGAGGTCCTGAAGCTGAAAATTTTATATTGAAGCTAAACTGGGATAATGAGTGAGGTTGAACTCACACTTTGTCATAAACTCTGGGTAATGGCAGCACAACACTTAGTTTTGTCACCTTCATTTTGATGATTAATTACAAATACTTCAAAGAAAAGAATATACCATGCAGTGTATAACCCAAGGCAGGGACTTCTAGGTCCCTGTGCTGTGCAGTATGTCCCCTGCAGTTAGTGTCTGCCTGCAAAGATAGCCTTGTTTAAAGTCCAAAAACATCAATTGTGGAAAAGAAGCAGATTCTGTGGAAATATGAAGGCCTAGAATGAAAGTTTGAAATAAGTTCAGAATAAGAAAAGAAATAAGTTTTTTTTTTTATAAGAAACTTCTGAATAAAGTTCAGAATAAGTTCAGAATAAATGACACACTGCTTTATACTTGATTTCAACTTTTTCTATTATATTTATGCAATTCAAATAGTTAGTATCCCTAAGAATTCTTGTAAAATTCTTAGTATTCTAAAGTTGTGAATCAGAGCATGAGATGAATACACAGGAAATACAAAAATTTGTTGATTTTTATTTTATATTTTTGATATCTGCATAACACAACTATTACAGGACTAGAAATTAATTAAAAGTTTAAAATTAAATCAAATTCAAATTATTGCAGTCTTGCCATCTCTGGATTGCAGTGTCTGGAGTTTTAATAAGGAAGATGATAGCGTGTTACTTCAAAAGAGGTTTTCTTGCAAAGAAATAAAAGCATTACCTTTAATTTCAACTATATTACCGCTATTTCCCAGCTGTGGACTATCTATAAACAGTTATCTTGTGTTGCAGAGGTGCTGTCCTCTCTTATAAATTTGATCTCTGTTATCCTGTGACTGAAAAATAAACTGTTGTGACCCAATCAAATGCGCAGTGAAAGGAGGTGGCATAGGCAGCATTGCCAGTCCCTTTGTGACAGCCTCCTGCTGGCTTCCTACATCAGACAGGAAGGCGACTTTACTGACATGAGGGCAGGGGCAGGAGGCATTTTAGGAGTTCTGTGAAGAACACAGTCCTCTGGATGCTGTGGTGGCCAACCCTGGCTTCCCCTCGTGTCCCAGTTTTGGGGAGGATGTGTGGGAGGAATATGGAAGCAGGGCTGCTGATTTGGAATTGGATCACCACTTTCTGCTATATTGTGCTTCTCTGTACAAACACTTGCTTTAAATTCTAAAGGGACATTTAGTCCCTAGCATTTTTAAAGTGTGCCACACAGTGATTTGCTTGCTTCAGCGAGACTTCACTCACAGCTATTTTGCACAGTCAGAGCAATTTAAAGTAACACTGATGAAAAAAAAAAAATCTCTTGGGGGATGGGGGTGGGTCCTTTTTTCCTCATTAGATACATTATTTATTATGGCAGAGACTATTCAATTTTGGAATAAATCTTTAAAATTCCTAATCTCATTTTCTATTGATTCAGTTTAAAACTGGTTCCTTTTATAAGTAAATTTCAAAGAAATGTCTTCCTGTTCCTTTTTGGACTTTTATATCATTATGATTTTTTTCTTCTGCCGGTGATGGCATTGTTACCAAGTTGTGCATGTGAAAAATGGATCCTGTATCTCAGCACGTTTGTGTAGTGGCTGACCTGGACACCAGGTGCCCACCAAGCTCCTCTATCACTGCTCTTCCCAGTGGGACATGAGAGAGGAAAATCAGATGGAAAACAACTAGTGGGTTTTGATTAGGCAGTGTACTAGTGCAAGAAAAAAGCAAAAGTTTGTGCACACATAAGCAAAGGAAAAACCTTAATCTCTACTTCCCATCAGCAGCTCAGCCACTTGTTGGGAAACAGGGTTTCAGCACTCATAGTAGTTGCTACAGAAGGCAAACACTGTAAAAAATGAATGCCCCCCACAAAAACCAAAATAACATCATCACAACATAAACCAAAAAATGGATGATTTATAAAAAAATCCACCCCTTGGCCCATCACCACAATTACAACAAAGATTACCTGTGATTATTTTACTCTCTAACATTGTTCAGGGCTTATTTTGCCCATTACCTCTCCCAATTACTACCTTTATTTCAAAATCCTCATGGTTTTCCCATATTCTCCACCAAAAAGACTGTAGTGGGTTGATGTTGGTTGCATTCCAGGCACCCACCAAAGCCTCTATCTCTCCCCTCCACAACTGGACTAGTGACAGAAAAATACATTGAAGGGTTCATGAGTTAAGGACTGGATGAAATCTCTCATCAAATACCGTCATGGAGAAAACAGGCTAAAATTAGAGATATGAATTGAATTTATTGCCAACAAAATCAGAGCAGGTTAATGAGAAACAAAATCTTAGAAACACCTTCTTCCCACTCCTCCCTCCTTCTCAGCACTGTAGGGAGACAGAGAACAGAGGTTATGGTCAGCTCATCACACATTGTTTCTCCCACTGCTAAGAGGGAGGAGCCCTTCCCTTGCTCCACCCTTGCATCCTTCCCACTGCAGACAGTTCTCCATGAACTTCTCCAACATGAGTCCATCCCACAGGCAACAGTTCTCTGCAAACTTCTCCAACGTGAGTCAATTCCCAAACTGCTGCTGTGTGGGTTACTCTTTCATGGGTGCAGTTCTTCAAGGCCAGGCTGGTCTAGCATGGACTCCTCATCTCCCATGGGATCACAGCCTCCTCTCAGGCATCATCTGCTCTGGTATGGGCTCCTCCATGGGCTGCAGGTGGATCTCTGCACTCCCGTTTACCTCTGTGCACTGCAGGGGCACAGCAGCTTCACCATGGTGTCACCACGGGCTGCAGAGGAATCCCAGCTCCGGTGCCTGGAGCACCTCCTGCCTCTCCTTCATAACTGACCTGGGTGTCTGCAGAGTTGTTCTTCTCACCTATTCTCACCCTGCTCTTGTCTGGCAGCAATTACAAATGTGCAATAACTTCTTCTTCTTCTTCTTGAATATCACAGAGGCATTACCACCATTTCTAACTGTCCCAGCCTTGACCAGTGGCACATTGTCTTTGGAGATGACAAGGACTGGCTTTGTCAGACATGGAGGAAGCTCCCAGCAGCTTCTCACAGAAGCCACCCCTGTAACCCTCCCTGCTAGCAAAGTTTGGTAATACAAACAGGATGAAAAAGATGCATATGCTTGTTTGAATGATTTTTAAGTACACTCATTTGTAAATGTTAAAACCCACTGACAGATTTCACTGGGATGCTAAATGGTTTGTGACCTCAACAGATGAAAGAAGCTCATACTGTGGGAGCGGAGGGAAACTCTCTTCACAAAATTGTGAAACAACTCTCTGGAAAGACTACTGTACAATTTCTGCAGATTACCATGCTTCCGAAGGTTTTCTATGGCTTGGGGAGAATTCCCTATTCAGAATTCAGAATTCCCTGAATCACCCATGCCCCCTGCCTGCTTCTGGGACAGACCTGCATATGCAGTGATGACCTGCACATCCCCAAGATTCAGATGACTGGATATTTCATCTGAAGCCTGAAAGGCTTACAAAATCTTCTGCATTTGCCTTAAAACAAAAATTTGGATTTTTTGATTCTTGGTAACTCGTTTGGAGTTTCCAACTTGACTTGGAAGTTGTTAGAATTAGGTAACGGGTTGAGCTGGATCAATGGATCTTTCAGCAGATCAGAAGGAACAAAGAAACGTTTTCAAAAGAACTTTAATGAATTTACTGGAATTTTCTCTGGATTCTCTAGAATCTTGTAATGATTCACTGGCACATGTCTGAGAGACTCTAGATGGAGTCTCTTAGATATGTGCCAGTGAATCATTACCACAAGGAGAAACTCATGCTTAAAAGAACGTGCTCCAGTTATGCAGTTTGAAGGATCTGGGTCAGCTTTTCACTTCTGGAGTACAGAGCAGTGCTTCATCCACCCTGAAATATCTGAAAACAGGCATCAGTGACAAAACTTTGTGGTTGGTTAGTGAGCTACATAATAAGTTACTTTCCTTTGCTGTCCACCTTCTTCAGAGCCTGCTCCTATGCTACTGTTTCTACCAGACTGCATATGAGCCTCTGAGCAATCTTCTGCCCTTGTAGGCTGCTTGCAGACCACTTGCTTTTCAAAAAAAGTTCCTCTGTTCTTTCTCTCTTGCTGGAATGAAGCTCACATAGATATTCTTAAGGTCAGCTTTTCTTTTCAAAACATATCTTTCCAGTAATGTCTAAGAACTTCAGTCTGACAGTGTGTGTGTGTAAATTATTACAGTTACCAACATCCTCTCATTGTTTTTTAAATTTCTCTCATGACTTTATCTACCTCTTGTCTGTTGCCTTAGATTGCCAAGTGCCTTTGAAATCAAATGTGTTTTGATTTTTTTTACTTGTTTGGAAATTCATAAAACAGAATCTAGAACACTAAATTGCATGAATATATATTGCAGTCAAAATCACAAATGTAAACATTACCCCATTGCGATGTGCTGCATTTTGTAATTGTGCATTTTCTGAATGTTGGACTGAAGACCAACTGAGAATTAAACCACTGTGTTTTGCTAACTTTCCTAATCCTTATTTTAATCATAATTCTCAAGATTCTTTGTCTGGTAAAAAAATGTGCAGACTGTCTGTAGCAGACGTTTAGATCTTTGCTCAAAGGCAGAGAAATCCTCTTAGACCTGATTTTTCTTTAAAAAGAGGAAGTAATGAGCAAACACAATCCTGCTGGATTTAATATACATGACTCTACCCCTGCTGAGAGATAGGTTCCCTAACTACAGCTTTCCAGACCAAATACCAAGAATCATAGAAGATCCTGTGTTGGAAGGACTCCACAGGGATCATCAAAGTCCAACTCCTGGCCCTGCACAGGAGAGCCCCAAGAGTCACCCCATGTGCCTGAGGGTGTTCAAATGCTTCTTGAACTCTGTCAGGCTTGGTGCCATGACAACTTCGCCCGGCAGCTGTTCCAGTGCCCAATCACCCCCTGGGGGAAGAACCTTTGTCTAATATCCAGCCTAAACCTCCCCTGACACAACTTGGCCATTCCCTCAGGTTCTGTCACTGGTCACCACAGAGAAGAGATCAGTGCCTGACCCTCTTATTCCTCTCACAAGGAAGTTGTAGCTGCAATGAGGTCTCCCCTCAGTCTCTTCTCCAGGCTGAACAGACCAAGTGACCTCAACCACAGGGCACCCCTGTGCCCGTTGAGGCTCTCCTTCTGTGTTTCCATGGTTTCCACAGTTTTCACATTGGTATTCACGTGTGTCTTCAAGTCATCTGGATTCTGGGATTCCTCAGCCAAACAGAGAGGCCCATGCAGAGCACTCTCTGTGGCCCTGCCATCTCTGGGGCAGAACTGGGATCCCTCCAGAATCTCCGTTTGAAGCAGGTGATCCAGCTTGGCCAAGCAGGTGGGTACAACCATGAACCCTGAACGGCTGTGATCAGCAAAGGGCAAACTTTGCCAGCTACTGAGCTCAAGGACAGACTTTTCTTGTGCTGTTTGTACTTCTGATTGTTCTGCACAATTTATAAGATCAGAGTAAGATATACTTTTAGCTTTCAGTCTGGGGATAAGATTTTTTTTAAGCCTTGTTTAAAATATGGTTAATAACTTGCTGTGGTAATGTTTATGTCCAATACAGTATCTTATCAAGCCTTGATGAATACCTCTGCCTCTCTACATGTTGACTAATGAGAAAGCTTTACTCAACTTTTGAGAGCACATGTTGCTGATTTGTTAGGATGGGGCAGGACTTAGGCACTGTACCACTGCTTGGGTGTCTGTAATTATATGGTTTTTGAAGAAGAATTAGCAGTGACATTCTGAAAGCCTGCAGCTGCTACCAAAAATGACGCATTTGCATTACTTTCAGTCCAGTACTCTGAAACTAGCACAAACCCTCTCAATCCCACTCCTTGCTGAGCACATATGCAACTCCTAGTGAAAGGATATGCTGTTGTGTTCAGGGGCAAAAGGCATCAGAAATGGGTGATCTCAGCCCTTGTGTTGAGGCACTGAATCTGTATTGGCTCACATGAAAGAGATCCTAACAGTCAGGAGAGGAAAGAAATCACAAACATGGACATTCACCTGGCTGCAGCACAGCAGTGTAGCTTCCCTTTGGTCGTGTGTTAGGGAGAAGCTGCAGGACTGTTCAGCACTATGGGAGCCACCAGTGTTGCAGTGGGGTAGGTGGAAAGGAGTCACTAACAGGGGCTGAGGTCTTTCCAGCCTCCCCTTGGAAATTGTGCTTATATTTCACTCTTTAGAAAATGTACAATAGCACAAATTATTTACATGGAGATTGAGCATGGGCACTATTACGTAAGCATGTGCTGTCTTCCCTCTAACATAAATTTCACTTACAGAGAAAATACAGAAGGATTGCACATACACATGAACAAAAACATCTAAATGTCTTCAGCCATCTAAGCACTACCAGGTTTTTGTCAGCCTTCTTAGTCTCTTGATTGCATCTTCCTTTCCATTCTTTGGCTATCCTTTGGATGTTCTTCTCTCCTGTTTGCTGAGGCAGAGCTATTCAGAAAAGACCTTATTCTGTTACAACTTCCTACTCCTTTTTCATCATCCTTAAAGCTTCCCCTAAGGATTACTGAGATTTAATGAATTTTTGAAATTTATTATCAACTTGACATACAGTCTCAAAAATATGATTCTTGCAGCTTAACCACCCCTTGTAGTCAGCTTCAACTGACTGTGAAGGAAGACAGTCCTCTTCACAGTTGTAAGAGTTGATAATTCTGTGACACAGCTTCTATGTGCAGTATGTGACAGTTCCTCTAAGCAACTGGCTGATTCATTCTATGTGGAAGCATTCAGTATTACAGAGCTTCTATAAAAACAATGGTTTTTGGCTTATAGGTAGGTAGGTAGGTAGGTAGGTAGGTAGGTAGATAGATAGATAGATAGATAGATAGATAGATAGATAGATAGATAGATAGATAGATAGATAGATAGATAGATGACGGATTTCCTGTTGTCAAAAATACTAAGAAAAGGATAGCCATTTTCTTACAGATTTATTCAGGAGATAATTGTTTTTAACAATTATTTAAATACAGGTTCTATGAGGCAGACATTTAAAGTTCATTATTTTTTCAAAGTCTTCCAATAAGTATGAGAGACCATGACAGTGGAAGCTGATATATCACACTCTGAGTCAATCTTTGAGCAGTCAATCCAGCATTCTGTTTGGAACATGTTCTATGGATGTTTTGCATCCCTCAAAAATATATTAACTAGGTTGCAAATAATAGGCTGACAAAATTCTTGCAGTAAAAAGTTGTTTCTGCATCCACTATAAATTTTTTTTGTGAAAAAGCCCTTTCCCAAATTTTGCATCATTACTTTCTTAGAACAAACCTAGTTCAACAAAAGGATAGGATCAGCTTTTTTTTTCACTCTTTCCATAATTTGTCTACTCTGGTCTGTATTGTTTACTGCATTTTAGATGGAGGAATTTCCATATTATATAAAGAGTTCCAATCTCTGCGGACTGATGAAGCAAGTTCCTTTATCCAGGAGACAAAAGAAAAGAAGAAAAATTTCCTGTCTCATTTTCTCTTGATTTTCACCAATGTTTTGATTTATTAAAGAGAAGAGCTTTATATATCAGAGTAAAATCAAACTGTAAGTGAAATCTAATGGCCACACATTTTCTGATAAACAAATATTTAGTGTACTTAAATTTATGTGTCATTCCCAGTTTATTCAGGACATCAGTGCAGAAAGCACTGTTTTGGGGAGAAGTAAATAAGTTCATTCAAGCTCCATTATGGACCTTCAATGAAGAGTAATGCTGTTACTACCATTTCTCCTTATACAGAGAAGATACTCAATTAATGTTCTCTTCTACCAGCATATCCTTTGGGTAAATGCTTTCTGTCAAAAAGCACTCAAAAATATTAACCATCCTTGAGACGTTAAGTAGTAGTGTTCCAATCTGTCGCTAAAACGGCAATGTTGGGCAGTAGTAAACTTGCAATTTTCAAAGCTGGATGGTGCATAGAACAAAGTCATGTGAAATCCTAGATTATGAGTAGTCATTCATTACATTTAGTGAACCTTGGAAGCTGCTGGAGTACTGTAAACATAAATCATTATAGTTACAATGGAAAAAACAACATTTAAGAGGTTTTTCACCTCTGAATAAAACGTTTTCATCTTTTCCAGGAAGACACACATTTTAAAAGTCTCTTTACACTTACTAAAGCTTCCAGAAATGTAAATACACCTTTAAGATCACTTAAGTAACTTTGCCACTGCCTCCTTACAACTAAAAAACCCCAACAAAATATAGGAATAAAAAAAAAAAGCCAGCAGCCTGCTAGTCCTCTCTTCAAACAACCAATATCTTCACTGCTTCAATCTCTTGGAAAATTATAAAGCTATCTAGCTGAACCTCTACATGTCTTGTTTACAGACTAGTTGGGTTTTAGGCTTTTCTAGTATTTAGATTGAATTTCACTTTCCTTTTATATATAGTAGAGCTAAATACTGATGTGATCTTATGTAATCAGGTGAAGTCTTTTAAGGAGAAGACCATATTGTAGCAATTTCATGAAATAAGGGATATCCACATTCTTCATTCCAGTGTAGAACATTTTTTCTTGAGAAATCCCTTTTCCCAATATCAGAATTGCTCATCATTAAAGGTAAGTTTTGAAAGGCAGGATCCTGCTGCAGCCCGGTTTTCCTTTCCTGGGCCCTCAGACTCTTGTCCTTCTGGTTGGGCTCTTTGCTCTCCTCTGGGTTGGCCCAGGCCCAACCTGGCTCACTTCCAGCAGAGAGGCACAGGAAATGCCAAGGAAAATCCCTCCCATGGAAAGCTGACATAGCTAACATCAGGAGCCACCTAGTCAAAGCATTGGGCTGAAACATAATTCGAAATATTCACCAGCCCCAAGATCTTGTTGATCTTGTTGATCTTATTGGTCAATGCAGGATCAATACTATCTACATTTTTCTTGACACAATTTTAAACAATGTAGGTTGGAAGGGACCCTACTCAGACTGTCACCTGAGGTGTGCTGAGTTCAGCACTGGCTAAAAATTTGTAAAGCCTGGCAAAGACAGTGACTCCATCACGACATTTTATGCCAGGGTTTTACTGTCCCCACATGTACACATTCTTAACAACTAACCTGGATTTCATTAATTAATGAAACCATAAAAAGTTTATGACCTTTTCTGTCTTGATCCAAGAAATCAGTGTTGACATGAGAGGAAAAAAAAATCTGGTTTCAATGCTATTAGAACAGCCAGTTCCACACAACGTAGCCCAAAGCTTGCCCGACTTAGACATTTCTTAATCTGCTGTACACGTGAGGGCTGGATATCAGTGGAGATTTCATTATAATTAGTTCTCATTATTTTGTAACAAATATGTTTTAGTTTCATACATATGCTGTAACTTTCTGTTATTCTCTATTAACATTATTGATGTATATTTTAGCTCTGTAAGTTACCTTTGATTATTAGTATCATTTTTAGGATCAGGTTGCCCAAAGTAAATGTGTAGTTTGTATTTCAGGCTGTTTGGTAGGCTAGCAGAAGGTTTTGACTTATATTTGGAACAGTTTGCAGGTTAGTTTGTAGGAACAGCAAAAAGAATAGAAGAAATTTCACATGACAGTTATTACATGTAATTATGAGGATATACTTGACAAATTTTGGTGTAATTTAAAAATCTGACAGCTTGTGGGTTTTCTGATCTATCATTAGTTGAGTAAATTAATAGTTACAACTGCAACTCACATGCACTGGAGTTCTTCCCTTAGTGATTTTGCATATTATTTTCCGTTCCAGGACCATAAAGAACTTTGCAGAGTGCTGTGTTAGAAAAATTATGCCTAGTAAGAGAAACATATTTGAACTGAAAACCAATTAATTATAATAAATTTCCAAATATGGATTCCCTGATTTTTTTTTTTTGTTTCCATTATCCTTGCAGTTGAATTGTGTTTTTATATTTTCTTCTAAAAATAGGGTTGTGATCTCTTACTGAGTAGGACTGCAGAATAATAAGTGATGTGCTGGATCCATCATAGCAGTCACCCTCCACTGCAGAGGCACTCAGAAGTTACAAGAAGGAGCACAAAGACATGAGGTAAACCACCTTATGGACTAAGTGACTGATTTGGTGTCAAGGTGATTGTGATGTTAGAGGTGTTGCAACCTCACCAGTGTAGATACATAGGTGCAATTTTAGATTTACTTATCAGTTATATCTGATAGGATATAACTTTTGAACTGCAGTGCAATCCTGCCTTATTTAACTGGATTTATGGAGAGTAGATGTACTGTAGATGCAGCAGTTATCCATCTTGATATTTATATATTGACCTCAATATTTACCCCAGCTGGAATACTGAGCAAAGGAAATCTGCCAAGTGCCAATCCAGAAACCTCTACAAAATGTGGTTTTTGCTTAACTTAGGGAGAGCCAGACACAGCAGGTGTTGTGGTTCTAAGTATGTGGACTGAGATAACCTTTCTGCATGATAATTGGTGGGGCATGCATTTTTTACACCAAAGAAGTGTAACTGTGGTGTTGTCATTTTTCTCTTTAAGTAATTTGATAACATCAAGTTGGGGAAGTTTACTATTATCTGTTTGAAAATGCTCTCATAGTACAATTTCCGGGGAGTTGCACTATTAAGTATTCTGCAATCATGAATAATTTTTTTTTTTTTACTATGAACCTCTTTAAAAGCTGATTTGGAGTTGTTAACATCTATTTATCAGGATCTTATGGATAAGCAGTTCCAAAGTTTTTCTAAAGTAATTCAGCACAATAGTATTTGAAATGGCCCCCAGAAATAACAGAATCATAGAATCCTAGAATGGTTTGGATTGGCCTTTAAAGATCATCAGGTTTCAAGCCCCCTGCCATGGGCAGGGACACCTTCCACTACATCAGGTAGCTCAAAGTTCCATCCAATCTGACCTTGAACACTTTCAGGGATGGTACATCCACAGCTTCTCTGGACAATCAGTTCCGCTGTCTCACCACCTCCATAGTAAAGAATTTATTCCTAACATCTCATCTAAACCTACCCTGTTTCAGTCTAAAGCCATTTGCCTTGTCCTGTCACTACATGCCACTGTAAAAAGTCCCTCTCCAGCTGCCTTGCAGGCTCCCTTTAGGTACTAGAAAATGCTCACCAATTCCCTGCAGCCTTTTCTTCTCCAGGCTGAAAAGCCCTATCTCTCTCAGACTGCCATCACAGGAGAGGTGCTCCAGGTCTCTTATCATCTTCATGGCCTCCCCTGGACTTGCTCTGATGGATCCGTGTCCTTCTTATGTTGGGGGCCTCACAGCTGGATGAAGCTCTCCAGGTGGGGTCTCACAAGCCCAGAGCAGAGGGGGAGAGTCACCTCCCTCAACCTGCTGTTCATATTTCTTTGGATGCAGCCCTGAATATTGTTGGCTTTCTGGGCTGCAAGCACACGCTGCTGGGTCAAGAATCTTGATATCTTCTTGTCCACCAACACTCCCAAGTTCTCCTCAGGGCTGCTCTCAATCCAGTCTCCACCCAGCCTGTATTTCTGTTTGGGAATGCCCTCAGTTGCAGGATCTTACACCTGCTCTTGTTGAATTTCATGAGGCTGGCACAGGGTCACCTCTTAAGCTTGTTAACGTCTCTCTGGATGTCATCCCTTCCCCAGAGTATGTCAAAGGCATGCACAGCTCAGTGTCATTGGTAGACTTGCAGAGGGTACACTCAATCCCACTGTCCATGTTTAACAAAGTTGTTAAACAGTGCTGGTCCCAATACCAGCCTCTGATGAACACTTCATGTCACTGGTCTCCTCTGGACATCGAGGCATTGACCACAACTCTTTGAGTTAGCACTGAATTATTTACCGAGTGTCCATCTGTCAAACACTTCTCTCCAGTTTAGAGACAAAGACATCCTGTAGCACAGTGTCAAGTGCTTTGCACAATTCCAGGTAGATGGTGTCAATAACTCTTCCCTCATTCACCAACACCGTAACCCCATCACAGAAAGTCACAAGATTGGTTAGGTATAATTTGTTCTTAGTGAAGCCATGTCAGCTGTCACAAATCACCTCCTTATTTTCCATTGTGATAGTTTGAACTAGGAAGTTATGTCAGGAAGTTACGTTTGAGTGAAACACACTGAAAGGGTAAAATTAAAGGTTTTAGGAAGTGAAGCACTTTTTTGCCTCTGGCCTGCAGGCAGGTAACGTGAGAGCTGTCTGTGGGCTCCTGGGTGGCCTGGGGAGGGGCTGGGCCCTCGCAGCCTCTCTCTCTTCCCCCCGGGAGGGGGAGGAAGGGGGGAAGAGGCGCTGCGAAAGGGGAGCCTGGCCCGACCCCATGTGCCAGAGGAGCTCGGGGTGAGCCTGGGTGGGTTTGGCTTGTTGGCCACCCTCTCCATTGTGGAGGGGGTGGCGGTGCCGGCCAGGCAGCTGCAGGGAGCCCCTCCCTTTTCTTCCTTCTCTCTCCGCTGCCAGCGGGGGTGGGGGGGGGAAAGGGAGGTGGAGGTGCTTGGCTGCAGCAGTAGAGAGCAGCCGAGCAGGCGGGTCCCGGCGGTGTCCCGATGTGGGGGGACGCCCGCGTAGAAAGATAGAAGGGTCCCAGGGGGGCCCTGGCCAGCAGGGTGGAGCGGGGGCCTCAGGTTTTCCTCTCGGCCCCCGGTCTCCGTGGTCCAGCGCAGCCGGCAGGAAGCCTGGAGGGGTCCCAGGACCCCGGCCAGCAGGGTGGGGCGGGACCTCGGGCCCCCGCTCTCCACAGCCACAGCTGACATCATAGGCTACTACGGAAGAACCAGGATAAGATTTTTAACCCCTTCCCGCTTTCAGAGAGATACTGCTGAAGAAAGAGAGACAGCAAGAGAAAGAAGACTTCATGGAGGAAAATAGACTATTTCTTAGTAGTTTTGGGGAGTGCTGTTTCTGGTTGCAGTGTAGACTGAGAGACTCTTCACTGAATGCTAAATAAGCATTTTAAATAGTACCCCAAGTAGGCTGAGATCCTACAGCATTTCAGGCAAGCTGTAAGTTTAGGACATTTGACATGAGAAGCCACCAAGAGATCAAGGTTTTTCTGGTAGTAGGTGTGTGAGAATTGAGTTTAGATTGTTAAGAAAGAAGAAAGGTGCTTTCTGACATTTCAAGATTTTTTTTCTTTTTTCTTTTTGTGTATGTAAATAAACTATCTTTGTAACTCATAAGTTTTAGAGTTGTTTTGCCTTTGTTCTGCCCTAGACATATTCTCACAGATAAGCAAATAGTCAAACCAAGACAATTAGTAGAAAATGCTGGGCAAACAGTTTAAACCCAAGACATCCATATGCTTTAACACAACTTCTAGGAGGATCTGTTCCATCATCTTTCCACACATTTTGGTGGAACTAACTGGCCTGTAGTTCCCCGAGTCTTCCTTTTCCCGCCTCTTTTAAAAATGACGGTTACATTTCCCCTTTTCCAGTCAGTGGGAACTTGAGCAGACTATAATGACTTCTCACATATGATGGATAGTGGCTTAGCCGATTCCTCCACCAGTTGTCTCAGGACCCATGGATGCACCTCATCAGGTCCCACAGAGGTTGGGAGCTTGTGCATCCTCAGGTTCCTCAGATAGTCTCAAACTTGATCTGCTCCCACAACGGGTGGTTCTACATTCTCCCAATCCCTGCCTTTCCCTTCTGTGATGCAGGAGGCGTGGCTGGAGCACTTGCTGGTGAAGACCGAGACAAAAATATTGTTGAATACCTCAGCCTTCTCCATGTCCTCTGTTACTTGGACTTCCATTTCCTTTCAGAGAGCGCCCACATTTTCCCTAGTTTTCCTTTTATTGCCAGTGTACCTATAGAAGACTTTATTTTTGCCCTTGATATACTTGGCCAGGTTTAATTCTTTCAGGGCTTTAGCTTTCTTAACTTGATCTTTGGCTGTTTGGACAATCTGTACTCCTCCTGGGCTACCTGCCCCTGCTTCTACCCTCTGTAGGTTCTTTTTTGTGTTTGAGTTTGTCCAGGAGCTCCAGGAATTTTTTCTGAATTTCCTTTTTGTCAGGATGCATTGCTCCTGAGCTTGGAGGAGGTGATCTTTGAATATCAATGAACTTCCTTGGGATCCTCTTCTCTCCAGGGCTTTATATCCCATTGTACTTTATCAAGCAGATCCCTGAGGAGGCCAAAGTCAGCTCTCCCGAAGTCCCGAGTAGTGAGCTTGCTGTGACTCCTCCCTGCTGCCCCAAGGACCTTGATCTTTTCATGGCCACTGCAGCCTAGTCTGCATTTGAGCTTCACCTTCTGCACCAGACCCTCTGGCCTCTCTTTCAGAGAGTTAACTGTGATGAAGAGAAAGATAATACCTACGCAAAACTCCAAATCAATAGCTTCCTGTCCACTTGCATCAACTGGTGTGTGAAAGGAGCTCAGGACATTTAAAGGTGGTGTATGGTGCCAGCACATAACCAACTACACAGTTTTCTGTTTATGCTGAAACCCCTCCTTAGTGCAAATTAAATAGTCTATTGTATTTAAACACTAATCTAGCACACACAGATGTTAGTAAAATTGTTTCAGTTGGTTTCAACCTGTGTTGAATCAAATGCCAGCAGTTCAGGGACATCAGGGGCTGTAGGCACACTGGTTAATTTGGGAAGCTCTCCTAGAAAGACTGGGCTGATAACTTCACTGCTGTGGTGCTAATCCTTCATTGGAGTTCTCTGCTCTGAGGCAGGAGATGTGACATGCTGCCTGATACAATTGCTGCTGCAGGAACAGGGCGCTCTGGCTGCCTGACAGTCACATCAGCAGAGGCTCTGAAAAACAAGACCTTGGGTTTTTCTTCCTTCCCTTGATGGACCAAGTATGTCACTCTTATGATAATGTGAAATGTACTCTGCAACTATGCCAATCTGGTTTGGGTTGACTATTTGGTCTGCAGTTTACAGCAGGGAAGGGGTGGATACAGCAGAATCCACCATAGGACTTTTATAAGGTGAATTCAATGAATGAAATACTCTGTACAGTGTAACTTCACAATAATTCCCCCTGGATCATGTCCCAAAACTGTATCCTTCACATGGCAACTCACTGCTTGCCACTATGTAACTTTGAAACCATTTAACTATGCTGTTTTCCATTATTTATGGTTCAGTAGTCAAAAGAAAATTAACTGGTGTCTCTGCAGCGTACCAATATTTGTGCTCTGCTTAATGCTCCATATAATAATTGCATTTCCTAAGATAACATTTAAGATAATTCATAGAAAGCTGTCAGGGAAAAATGAGAACTTCACACTGAAAATACTCAATTACATGTTAGAATATTTAATTTATGTCAAATGTTGCTCTCCATTTACTTTTTTAGTCTAAAGTTAGTGTGCTAGCGGCAATTCTAAAGGTAGAAGGAAAAGAAGTTAAGTAGTCCCTTTTCAAAGTTCCTCTTTGTTTTGTACGTGCCTTTGTATCAGATCTAAAAAAGCTCTCCTCCAAAATGCAACATTATGGAGAGTCTTCCTTAAGGTCTAGACTACTCAGATGAATTTTTGGCTGAACAATAAGTTTTGTTTCTCGTCTTCTAACTTTTTATTCATGAACAAGTGCAGACATATGATGCAAAGAAAGGCACATGCATCTTTTCCGTGACAGTGACATTGGGTCTGCTATTTCCTATGTTGTCTCATGCAAAGAGGAAAGAAATAAAAACAATAGGCTCAGACTATAAAGATGAAACAGATTTAATAAAGTTCATATATGTACAACAATTTCTATTCATAGCACAACCATATCAGTTAAAACAGTCAAGATATTTGAAAAACTTCCATAGATTATTAATTTTCTATTGCAGTTTTACTTAAGATAAACAACAGAAATAAATGGTGTATTTCCCTGTTTAAGGCTTATATAACTTCATATGACAGTTCTGTGTTTAGGAAAATGGTTAAAATTAGAACTTCTTCTGTGCCCAGTAAAAAAGCCTATGAAAATACTATCCAAAAGATGTTGGAGAGAGGACACTTTGCTTCCAAGTTATTATTCATGGCTTTTCAATGAAAGCAGCAGTGCACCAAGCACAAACGGTGCCCTTCGGAGAGAGCCATACAGTGGAGAGGGTAAAGGCTGAGTCTGTGTCTTGGCCGCTTGTTCCCAATCTTTCCATCATTTGAAGATCTGTTTTTAAAATTCAGGTATAAAGAAGAACTCAGTCACATCTTTGAAGTGTCTGAGCTGAGCTCAAAGTGAGATTGGCTTCGCTAAAGGTACTATTGTTGTGCTTTTAGCAGTTTATCTCCAGGTATGTTCAGGAAGGTGAATTTTCCTCAGTCCTTTCTCTTACTCTATTAACATATTTTGCAAGCCCAGCACCAGGAATGGTGCTGCACAAGCCCAGTTATTGCTGGGAGAGGAATATCACCACTCATTGTCTTGCTGACCTAAACCTGTAGTGTGTCTGATCTGTATTTTTTTATTTGTTTATTTGTAGATTATAATTTTAAAAGTTTGTAATATATTATTTAATAGCCTTAGAACTCATAGTCTTGGTGTTCAAAACAGAAAACTTAAAAAGTAACATAAATTGGAAAAATGCTTACATTGAGCTATTAGGAGATTTTACTTCTTACTTTCTGGAAACAGATTTTGCTAGTATTTCCAGGAATTCCCCTGGAATCCATTGTTCTATTCAGCAATGCAGCCATGCTGCATTGTGCATCCTGCTCCTCTTTGCTGATCTTTTCCTGGTACCCCCCAGTAGCTGGAACTGTTTGGCAGCCTGCAGCCTGGGCCATCCAGCTGTGCCCGGCACGTGGGGTTACAGAATGGGAGAGGGGCCGTGGACAGTGCTGCAAATGAGTGTGAAACAGGTCGAGCCACAGGGGAGGGAGTCTGGGAGCTAAACGTGTGAGACTCCCTCTGGATGTGTGAGATTTGTCAGGTCTGCACTGTGAAGGCAGAATTTAAAAATCTTTCTAGAAGGGTTGGAAACTCAGATTCCTCTGAAGCCCAGAGTTAAGCCCGTTAATGATTATGTATCTTTATTACAAGAGGCTATTTCTGCTGGCAGTGGCGGGAGCGTGTTCCCTGTGATACTTCCAGGCCATCTACAGAGTAAGTGTATTTAGTTACTCTGAACTGGTCACGTAACCTTTTAAAACATTAACTTAAAGAATCCGGTCCAATCTCAGCCCAATCCTTCCTGTACTTCACTATGTTGTTCAGCTTCAAAAAAAGGAAGCCTTATTTTAAAAAGCTTTATAGCTCAAGTTCTATCTACGTGAACTGTTTATTTAGGCAGGAAGCCACTCAACTACTATTTTTGGAAATAATGGGAAAGTGGTTGCATAGAAAGGGTATGAATAATGGCATTGTTTTCTTTTATTCAAAGCTACCAGAACCCTCTCATTAGGTTTTAAAATTCAGTTTAGGACCCTAACTCTGTTTCTAAATTCCTATTTTGTTCTCAGACTAAACATAGACCAATGAACAATATCCACATTTAACTTTTTTGTTCTGTTTAATCTTCATAAGCAAAACCAAGTAGCTTTAGTAATAGTAATAGCTATTAAAACAGAATGAATAATTAACATTTTGTCCTTCCTTAGCCTACAGTTCTGTACAGAGGCTTTTGCCTGTTTTGGATTTGTTGTCTGTCGTGGTAAAGTTTTTGAAAATCTCTTTGAATTGAGATAAAGCAACTAGTTTTAATTCTTGACACAGGATATAGGGCTGACATAAGACAATCTTCTTCAGCTCCACCAAGAGCTCTGATGATAGCTTTTCATTCCTGTATAAATTACTTGATGACAAATAGTTAATTTATCAAGCAAAATACGTAGACTTAAAATCCCCCCTAATTCTTATTTTTTATTAATTTGTTTTTATTCCTGCAAAACATGGTAGCAATATGTTTTTTTGACTAGGAAGGGATGTAACAGCAGAGCTGATTAAAAAATTCCTAACATTATCAATGCAATATGCATAAATCAAAAATATTCATTTATGTGTCTAGAACATCCTCTGAGCCTGTAACTGGGTTGAAAAATACAGTGACTGTAACAAAGAGGAAGGAATTATAAAAATGAAAAAAAGTGCTAATAACGTATATTTATTCTAAGCTCTGTCACTGAATGTGGAAATTTGGTTTGGAGGCTTCCAGATTTCAGACTCCTTTCTATGCCAGTGCTGTTTTGGGTCCTGCTAGTTGCTCCCCTTGCTCTGTAAGTGGAATGATGGGCTGAATGGCTGAGCTGAGCCACTGGGACCAGCACAGCCCTGGCAGCGAGGAGCACTCTCGGACATGCAAGTTTAATGTGAAGGGTGTGCAGCACCCCAGCCTCTGATGTTGGAATACATTACTGAACCCCAAGTCAGGCTGACTGTTTCTACATTCCCAAGTCACTGAAGACACAATCTATAAAGTATTGGATGTATGGTTACAGCTTTCTCTGCGTGGTCATGTGTCTCCCTCTCTGGGCATGCCTGCCAAAGCAGATAGACACTCAAGCAGGCACTGCCAAATTCTCAAAACACCTTGTGTATTGCTATCCATAGAACTCCACTTGCTTTGTGCACCTGAATTATAGAGACTGTATGCTTCACTAATGCCAGATGCTTTTTAAAAGCACAGACATATGACCAAAGGCAATAAGACTTGCACCTAAATGAAGCCTTCAATCTACTTTTTTCCCGTAAATCAGCTATTGTAAGGTCAAACAAAACCAAATGAGCTAGGTAACAACTTTCTGCTCAGCATAATTCAAGTAACTGGACCATTTTTACTAAGCTTTTTTGACAACATGAAGTGAAATTATAATTCAGGAATCCTGAAACATCCGTCTAATCAGGCATTGAGATCCTGAGAACAGAAAACACTGCTGCTGATTGAATAACCATTTTTGTTCTAGTATTTCATTGCCCTATTAGATTAATTTGAGCAGCTAAGGATTGAGCAATTCTGAAAATGCATATTGAGATTCCACTGCAGAGCGGATTTCGGATCATATTGCAGAAAATAATAAAGTCTAACCATTGTTGGGTTTGTTTTGGTTTTGGTAGGAAGCTTTTCTATAGCTGAAGTTGAAAGCATGCTTCCATCAACCCTTGCATATGGAAGTATAAATTACCCTTTCCGAGTTGAAAATTTGAAAGCACGTTTCTCTAAGGGCACCCTGCGTAGCTCTAAACAAGGTCACATTAAAGTTACATTGTTTCTATTTGAAATGTAACCATGCAGTTTCTTCTTCTAAGTGGCCCAACCTAAGCTCAAACAGTAAGGGACAAAAATTTGACTGCCAATTCCTGTGCCAACCAACATTTTGGTTTAATGTTTTCCCTTCCTACATAATTTAGGACAGCCACAGAATTTCACAAAACCTCTCCCGGTATTATTTATCTGACTAGATAAATAGTAATACTGCTGTACGGCTTAGACTTCATCTGCAATTCTCCATGCAGTGCCTTAACTGTGAGATCATCCTTCCACTTAAACATGACACAATGCCTATTATCTGCTAGAACTAGTACCCAAACGTTATGGGCTTGTTATAACAATCAGATAGTGTTTTTAGTACATTATCTTCATTTTGCACTTATCCCACCTTTTATACCAGTTTAAAGAACAGACCAAGTGTGAAAAATCAGTGAAATACACCAGTGTTTTTAAAACAGTCCATCAGGGTCTAAGTACATATTGGCATACTTATTCCAGAAAAATGACTGAATAACACTGTAAGGGGAGCATCAGCTATTAATTGGGGCATACTACCAACAGCATTTTTTTCCCACAAAATGTAAATTCAAAAATACATTTCTGGATGAAAAGCAAGCCACATCCTTTGCCATGGAAAGAAGGTATCACTTCATCGCTGTGTTTACATGAACTCCTATTTTGTCAAATAGGGTTTTATACAACCATAATTTCATGAGCAGGCTCAGTTTGTAGAAATTTGGATGAAAAGACCATGTCTTCATGTGATCACCAAAGATAGTAAACACTTTCTCTGAGTTTTTATGTATGGCTTATGAAATGCATGGTGACTTGCAAGACAGAAGGCTTTGTTTTCATGCTTTAAGTTCACTTGATGGCTCCAACAAATCTAAAGTCCAGCTGTGGGAGATGGATTGTAAGGAATCTATTTCGTGGGAAGGAAAGCTGAGGAAGTTCCAAGAAACCTTTTAGAAGAACTAGACATAAACCTGAGATACCTACAGGCCTCTATGGGTTGTCTCTTTCAAGATGTTGTCAAGTTCCCTCCAATAACACAGGGTAACTTGCTAGTTTAACAGTTTTTTGAAACCTTTCTGTCTCAGGTAAAATTCAGTATCAACATATGAAAATACCTCTCACTATAATGATTCAGGTGTTTTTCTACAGCACACATTGGTATGTTTATCAACCAAACAACCTAAAGGGAGCATTGAAAACCTTCCTCTCAAACAAACAAATACAAAATGCAATTGATGAGAGTATGCCATAGAAATAAGAACTTTTGTAATCACCATTTTCTGTAGACATAATATTTCCAATGCTGTAGCAGCTGCCCCAGAAGCTCTTTTGCACTTGGCCACTGTAGGCATGCTGAAAAAGTATCTATTTGGAAGTTTGGTAATTTGTACTGCTCAGCTAAGCCCACACTTTTCATTTATCTAGGCTAGATAACAGCCCTGAAATGCACCAGACGAAAGAAGCATAATAGCCTGAAAACTTGAGATGCCACTTAAACCTGGCAACACATACCAGCTTGGAAGCAATGCTGGAAACTGTCTCGAGGTCCACAACCTACCACAGGCTCCATGCTGGTAGCAGCAGTTCTTTAGAGTGCAAAGTCTTTGCCCCTTAGTCAGTGACAAAGCAGGGTTGTTGTATTTTGCTTTGCTGGATTTTACCATTGCACTGTTGCCTACCCAGAAAAATGAAAGTCTACTGATGAGTAACATTTCACTGCTTTCTCACTATCATGGGTGAAGCAGATTTTTCTCTCCTACTGGTTTGTATAGAGCAAAAGAACTCATTTTTCACTAGATCAGCAGCAGAAAAAAGTTGTGATGATGAGGAAAGAGATCTGTACTGTGGAAATGAAGACTGTGATTCAGACACTTATTTCTTCCCTTTCTGCAGAAAACTAATAAAAATTAATAAAAGGATCTTGAAACGAGAAATATTGGAATGGTTTCATCCTGCTGAAATACTAAATTCAGATCCAACTGCAGGTATTCCTATTGATGTTACTTTTCCATTTTTAGTGTTGATATTTTGGTATAAAACAGAAGTTTTTCTTCAAGAGTAAGGTGAGGAGTTTCATTGTAACATTAAGAGTAATATCCAAATGATTTTTGTCTGCATGAGAAGGCTCTAGTTGGGATTTTAATAATCTAGAACTTGCAGGAACGAAGCCTCTATCTCAAAGACTTCATACTTGCTGATTGGGTAAGCTGCATGCCTGTAGTTATTTCCAATGGGCTACAGAGTCTTTTCACATACAAGCCATTGATAGAATCTAAGATAGGAAAGTACTAAGTCATCTAAGAAAGATTTTTTTTCTGTATAAGTAACATACACTGCCTTCTATTTGAGATTAATTTAAATTAGTCTCCATCCCAGTCCCCAGTACAGACTTGCTGCTCCTCCATACTATGTAGCCTCTGCAGAATGGAGATTGCTTACCTATGTGTTGGGCCTAATTCAACTCAGATGGGATTTTAGACAGATCCCCAAACAACAGTTCCCACAGAAAACACTGAGTTACCATGTATTCAGGTTTCCTTTATCAGCATACTCAGATGCCTAGCATTCAGAGTTTCTTGAATAAAAGCCATTGTTCACAGCCAGTCAGACTGCCCAAGAGAGAGTGTAAAGTAATCTGTACAGCACAGAGGTAACAGAGGATGAGAATCACTGCATTGGCACTGCAGGATGCCTATTTCTGTCTGGGAAATCTTAGGCCAGTTTGGCCTTGAGGTATTTGTGAAAAGTTATCATGCTATTGTCAATGAGGAACAGTGAGAAGACAAATCTTAAATTCTATATCAAAGGTAATTTGATTAACAAGAAGAATAAAAAGATCTACCTCAGGATTTTTGAGACCAGCAGATTGCTAGCACTGGCTTCAAAAAGGACCAGCATGTAGATCACAGGAACAGAAACGGGGCTGGTCAGCACTTTGCCTATTTGCTACTGCATGAGACAGCCACAGGAGAGAAAAAACATCTACAGGACTACCCGCAAATCTGCTTTCCTGTCGCTTGCAGCACAGCCAGCACCTCAACATTGAGTTTCATTGGGTGCCAGATGTTTCAGGCTAGATGATGCACAGGCAGCTTTACAACTTCCATCATGTAATATTTAAAGCCTGATTAGGTGTTTCTCATTTAATCACATATATTATTAATTTCAACGAAATTACTGTTTCTCCCTGTGCCTTTAAACAGCCAGTGAATAAAAGTTGTGTTGCTAAGGCAGAATTATAGCCAACTATTCCAGTTTAGCTGACTGCATTCTGATTACTTAATAACACCCAAGTATGTGCAGAATTTGTCCTTGCTGTGAGCCACACAGAGTGCTGCACTACTGAATAAACCCCTCAGGAAAGGCTGCGCTGCATTAGCTTAAGTGCTTTCCTCAGAATGGTTTGTATTCCAGGTAGTTAAAGAAGTCCTCAGCGAAGAAAAACCGCATGAGTTCTTGCTGTACCGCTCCACAGCGCTGCAGAGCAAGTCAGAAATGACTGCCCAAAGCCTGCTCCGAGGAGCGTCATTTGCCATTCCGGCTGCGATTCGGTTGCCCTGCGGGACCGCTGGTGAGATCTGGCGAGACTCAGGCCCGGAAAGGCTGCAACGCCGCGCCCGAAAACTCATCGGGACACAGGGCTGGGGGAACGCACAGACATTCCACACCCGCTGGTGGCTGCGGGGGCTGCGTGTGCAGCGGCCGGGAGGCCGCGGCCGCGGCCGGCAGGTGCCCACGGGCGCACGGCCAGGCCTCGGGCCTCACTTCGGGGAGCTCCTGAGCTCCCCGCGGGCCCGGCAGCGCCGTCGTTGCTTCTCGCTCTCCATCTCTATCTCCATCTCTATGTCTATGTCTATGTCTATCTCTCTCTCCCTCCCTGCAGCCGGGGCCGGCCCCGCCCCGGCGACCCCCGGGCAGGTGCGCCCGGAGGCGCAGCGAGTATCCCCCCGGAGCCATCTCGCCCCCCTCGGGGCAGCTGCGGTTCGGGGCTCGCCCTCCCCTTCTGCCCTCCCCTTCTACCCTCCCCTCGCTGCGGGCCGCGCCGATGGGCTTGGCTTGGCGTGCGGCTGCAGCGCGGGGCTCGGCGTGACTCACCCAGCCCGCGGCGCGGCGAGCCGAGCGCGCAGGCACACGGGGGAGGCGGCGGGGGCGGGCGGCGAGCGGCGGGGGCGGCAGCACCGGCTCCCCGCCCGCCCACTCGCACATGCTGCCGAGCCGCAATCAGCTGGAGCGCCGCTTCCTCCACAGCCGCCGCCGATGACCTCCTCGCCCGCCCGCAGCCGCTGAGGACCCCCAGCGTCCCCGCCAGGGCAGGGGATGAGAGATCGGCCTCCCGCAGCCCCGTCCAGCGCAGCCCGCCGCACCGCAGCCTCGGCCGCCGCCGCCCGCCGGAGCCGCCGCCCCAGAGGAGCTGCAAAATGAACCCCCAGTGCGCCCGCTGTGGCAAAGTGGTCTATCCCACCGAGAAAGTCAACTGCCTGGACAAGGTGCTGGGGCGCGGGCGGGCGGGAACGGCGCCTCCCGGGCGTGCCCGTCCCGCTGCCCGCGGCTCCGGCGGGGCGGGCAGGGCAGGGCAGGGCAGGGCCGAGCCGGCGGGGCATTGGGGCGAGCCGGCAGGTGGCAAATGCAGCGCTTTAAGGGCCGCTGCCGCGCCGGCATCCGTGCTGTCGCCGCCGGCGCGGGTAGCCGCCGTGTCACCGCGCTGGCGCGGGGCGAGCGGGGCCGCAGCGGCCGGGGCGCCCTGCGGTGCCCGCCCGGGAATGACGGCGCCCGGGGCCGGCGGCGGGTCCCCGCGGCCCCCTCCCGCTCACCGAGGGATGAAGTTGTAGGTGCCCCTTTCCCGCCTGTAGTTGTCGGTGCCCCCCCCGAGCTGGGGCGGCTTCGGCTGCTCCCGGCACCATGGCCGGCTCGGCGGGAACGGTGGCTGGGGCAGCGGGGCGGCGGCAGCCCCGTCCCGCGGGGGTGTCCCCGGTGGTACCGGTTATAGCCCAGTGCGGTCGCTCCGTACATAACAACACTGAGGCTGTGAGAGATGCGCCAAATTACCGTTCCCGGAAAGGCAAGGCAAGGCGGTAGAAGCTACCGGAGGAAAATGCCGTATTATGTGCTAAATTTAGTGTCTGTGCGGTGTACCAAAAAGCCAGCCGTCACATTAGTTAGTGATTGCATTCGCGTAGTATTGCATTCTTACCAAGCGGCGTAGGGTTTTTTTTTTTTTTTTTAAACGAGGAAAACATCAAACTCCTGCTTCAGTTATCGTTAAAATTATCCTGGCAAGGTCAGCATGCAGGGGTCTTCGCATTCACCTTAGCAGAGATTTTGCACTTCTGAGAGTGTTTCAGCAGCACCTTTGTGAAAGTAATTATTTTGATTTAGTTACGAGATCTGTAATGCATGGCCAAAATATTGATAAGTAATTGTGTTTTTATGTTTACCATACCCTAACACTGCTTTCAAAACACCAGTACCATAAGTAATTCTACTTTCCATTTATTTACAGTACTGGCATAAAGGATGTTTCCACTGTGAAGTTTGCAAAATGGCTCTGAACATGAATAACTACAAAGGATATGAAAAGAAACCTTATTGCAATGCGTAAGTATTGTAAATGTCAAGTCTTGCAGAAATGCACATGAAAAGAAAACCTGGCTGTGGATATTGTCAAATAGGTATTGTCATGCTGTAAAAACTTAATCTAGAGAGAGCAGTGCAGTATCTTTTCAGATGGGGTGTTCTACTTGCATTGGTGTGATAGAAGATGAAAATATTTGATTATGATGTGTTTAGGCAGTGTTTTCATATCAATCTGAGGATACAGGTCTCTTCCTCCCAGAAAGTGTTGGATCTAGTAGTGACTCCTGCTACATTCATTATTGGCAATACAGGATTACGGTTGTCCATTATGCAGCTCTCTGTTCAGGGTTATGGACCTGATCAGCATTCTGTAATAAGAAAACAAAGTGCTTCTTGGTTGTGTAGTTTACCAGAGACAGTACCCTGTTAGAAATCATGACAGCCTGTTTTGAAAACTGTTAGTTTTTCCATGTATCTCAGATTTCTAAGCTGGGTACTTACAAAATCCTTGCTTCTACTGCTTCATGCTATTTTGCTGTTCTCTTTGATTTTGATTAAGAAAATGGATTAATTTTGGTTTGATTATATTTTATTATACTCATGATGCATTCGACTTTTAGATTTTGTTGTTGTATGGATTTTGAAGAGTGCTTTGATATTGGGCTTGCAAATACTGCAGAAGAGCATTTGATACATGGAGAAAAAAAGTTGCTTATTGTTCTTTGTACCATGCTGCTAAAATTTGCTAATTGCATTTCAGTGTGTTTTAATCTTTAGAAACTATTATAATATGCCTTTTTTTTTTTTGAAGGATAGCACTTAAGATTTTGAAATCAAATGTGATCTTATATGTTCTTTGTATATCGTTGTTATTTTCACCTTTATGTACTTAAAACATGTTTTAAGAGACAGAGTTTTGAAGCTATGGACGTGTTTTATTTTTCTTTAGAAATATTCTCCTATACTTACCTTAAAATATTTGTTTGCTGTTGAGACACAGTCCATGGCTGGGCGTAACAGAGAAGTTCAACAGCATATGGTCACTTCTATGGTCACTTCATTGAATCTGATCAGTGTCTAAAATACAAGTTATGTTACAAATCTGCTGTGCTGCCAAAACTTGAAACACCTGTTTCAGTGTGCACAGTTGTACTTGGATTGCTTTAGGAGCATATGGAGTTACATATGTAACTTCCTAGCTTTCCCTAAAGTGCTGCACACAGTGTAAGAGGGTGACATTAGCCCTCTCCTAACAAAGTGTGGTCTGCTGCCAGTGCCATGGGCTGGAGAGAGCTGTGTAGGAGGGCAGTCATGCTCCAACAGGTGGTATGCTACAAGCTGAGGCTAACTCGAGTATTGGCCCTGGATGGGACCCTGCTTGTGCTACTGTTTGAGTTGAAATGCAGGCTTACATCCTCTACAGTGATTGTAACTCTGATAGGTGCCTTTTACCTATATTTTTGTGGTTAAATTTCAGTGATGATGCTTTGGTTGCTTTCTCATCTAATCAGATACTTACTTGTACTCAGTAAGATTGTTTATAAAATCTCCTCCATGCTAATACATGAGGGTTTCCAAGCTGTGCATATTTAACTTCCGTTGCAGGAGAGTTTTTCATATATGCAGTTATGGCTTGTGGTGTGTCCTTCTGTTGATGGATGAGGGGGAGTAAGGATGATGGATGGATCTGTTATGTACCATTCAGGTGCTGTTCTTCCTGGCAGTTGCTTTAATGAGCTTTGTGAGAGTGAGCCTTGAAAAAATAATCTCTACCTTTGAAATGTCTCTCAAACCTGATATATGAAATGGGAAGCAGCAATGAAAAACATTAAAAGAATTGGGGACTTTTTCCATAAAAAAGAGACAAGTTGTAATGTATAATATCAACAATGTGCATTTGGTTCTTAATTTTTAATAAACTAAAGTTTGGTGGGTTTTTATGCCCCTCTTTTTTAAATGAGCAACCTTAATCGTATAACGTCAATAATTTCTAGTGTTCTGTGCAACCGTGAAGGGAAGAATGTGTGCTTTAATAAACAAAATTAAAAAATTATTAAAATTTAATATTCTTCAAAGGACAGCTAAGATGTTTTTGCAAGACTGTGTTTTGAAAATACAGGTGGTTTAAATTTTGACAGAGAATACTTGCATCTCAAAGATTACTAATTTGCAAGGCAGACACCATTACAGTGTTTCAAATTATGATGTCTTACTCTGTTTTCATTAGTAAGACACAAATCCATTTTTATGTTAAATGTTGCTTGATCATGAAATCTGTGAAGGAAGGAATGTAAATTTACTCATACAAACACCTACAAACACTGGACAAAGAGTAATTACTACTAAACTGTTTATTGAGGCCATCCATTGATAAGAGTGCAATTTGTAGATAAAAGTGAGGAAGTATGCACTAATTGGAATGGGAGAGGAATATCACGAAGTTGTTCAACAGGTTTGGAAACCATAGTTAGTTTTTCATAAGGACAAGTTGGAAAGCATGTATCTTTGATAATATCTCTATGTGCTTTGATAATTCACACGTCAGATAAGTTTATTCAATATATTTTGACCTTTGGTCTTAAAAGCGTCCATTCTTTTGTTTCTTCAGGGGATGAAATGAATGAATTTTGTTGCTTTACTGGTAAAGATCAGAAATTATTTAATTGTAAAACTTTTTTTTTCTGTTAACATAACAAAAAGATGCTCATCTGTGATTGTTCAAACTATTTTTGGTGGAGAAGAGTCAGGTCAGACATATTAACAGGAGCTAGCAAACTAAGAAAGGAATGTATTGTGAAGTACTTTAGTTCGGTGACCATTAGAAAAGGGCAGAACTACTTGTAAATGCAGGATTTGTAAATCTTGCTTTTTTTAAAGGCAAGGTTTTTGCTGGACATCTTGCCACATTTCCATCTAAATGATTGTATACCTTCCTTGTGATAAAGAGACACTGATACCAAAAGTAGTGTCTGGGCTACTGACATAGCTTCTGTAAGTTGTAGATCTATGTAAGATTTTACAAGGTTAAAGGGAAAACTTTGTGTGTATGTGTATACTATGGCTTTGAAAAGAATCATCTTTGGATCACGGAGTTTTCAAAATCTGTCTCCTTTAAACCTTTCCGTTCTCCTGCTTGTAGAGAAAAGCTTGAACAATTTGGTTCTCTCTTCCCTCTCTTTTTTATTAGTTACATAATTTGTGAACTGTTTGAGTCAGGATAGTTAATTCTACTTTGTGTAGTGCTTGTAGTATTGTGCTTTTATCTCAGCTGTGATCTCTGAGCAGTACAGTGCTGAAATAACTTACAGTATTTTTTCTCACTTTACTTGCATTCTTATTTCATCTGAAAGGCCTCATACACAACATCTTGAGGTCTGTAGGTGCACAGCACATGGACACTGCTGGGTTTGCCTTAACGACTTTAGTCTTGCCTTTTGTTTGCAGTCTGATTTAGATATGCCATGTTTCTGGACTGCTGCCTGATTTGTGAAATAATGTTGATGAAACGAAGGGATCAGACAATTTTGCAGGTCAGCCAGGTGTTATGCATTGCCTGAAGCAGGTGAATGAGTCATTCTTTGTTTCTCTGAATGTGCATAAAAGTAGTAAAAGAGAGGTTAAGACAATTAAAAAGTCTTCGGTAATCGGATTTATCAAATCACAGTGGCTTAATGCAGCTCTGAATCCCTATTCCACCTTAATATCTGCAGATAGATGTTAAGAAATACTTATTTAATAAAAATGGAAATGTCAGGAAGAAAAGTTTATATTATTGTCTTTTGCAAACTCAGAGCTGACCCTTTCCAGCTGCAAATAACCAAGATGATGCAAGGAAAGGAATGGCATTTTGGCAGCTAACCATTTGTGTTCTCAGGCTTGTTAAATGATTGAATCATGTAGGATGATTATATGGTAACTTATTCTTATGGATGCTCATATAAATTCTTCTTTCAACAGATTCACTAGACCAAAACACAAGACTACTTTTTATGCAAAATAGAAGCTGAAATGCATATTTTTGAAATACACTCTCTTCATTAGCTTTACCTGCTGATCCAGACAGACTTTCCTGCATGTGTGAACACATCCAACAGAGACATACCTTTTAATTTCTGCAAACCTAGTAGCCTTCCTATATCTGATATACCCTCTTGCCAAAACAACCACACTATTGCAATAAATTCTTCTGAAGTACTTAGTATCTAAAATTTTGCTAATTGCCTGCACATAGCATAGTTGAATTCAAGTTTTTATATATGACAGGCAGCATATGGAATGATTACATAGCTTAAAATTTAAATCTACTGTCATCAGTCTTAGTGTGGATTATTGACATGAAGAAAAACTCATAATCAGTTTTTTTTTTCCCCCCAGATTTAATTTCTTTGTAACTGGTGCCAGTAGGAAATAGCTATGCAAATACATTTGAAATATTGTGATGTTATTAGAAGTACTACATCTTCAATGTCCAAGAACAGTCAAACCCTACATTTTAGGATACTCTAGGGGAGGGGTAAAAAAATGTGAAAGTGATTTTATATCAGCTTGGAAATGATAAGAACATGGTACAGCTTTCTGGAGAGTCACATGGTCTGGAAAATGGAAGCAGTTGCTTTTAATTAGTGGATGATTGTAGTCATTAAGTGGAATACATTATCTTGAAGAGTGAACTTTTGTATAGAACTTTGATTTTAGCTGTGAAGCTGTGAAACATGAATGTTTTTTATTTTTTTTTCTCTACCAGTCAGCAAATTTCGAGATGGTGGCTAGGAGTGTGATGATATTATTCTTACTAAAAATAGCTAGCATTATCTTAGTTTTCAGTATTGATTTCAGCAGGTGATTATTTCTCAGTTTAAAAATGTCAGGAAGAAAGAAAATTATGTAAGAAGCAGTGAGAATAATCCTGAAATCTGATGGGGTGACTTCTAAGAGTTGCAGTAAAGAGAATGCTGAGAATAAACAGGCTTTTCAAATTCTTCATCTTCAACTGGAAAAGGAACAACCCATAAACTCCCTTGCAAACCTTACTAGAAAGCAAGCATCTGCACTTCATTGCTTTATTAGCATTGTGTATTGAAGCCTCTCCTGTTAAAATGTAATATTGAATGGGTAATGGAAGTAACAGAATTGCTAGAAAGCTGGTAAGGGTCTCAACTCAGAGCCAATTACACTTATATCTTTAGAGTCCATTTCTTCTTGTTCATCACTGTGTGAGTATGAACTCCAGTATTTGGAAACATTTGTCCCTCCTCAGCAATCTTTTCTTTAAACAAAACAGCTCTAACTCTGTCTTCATCCTGATGGATTGTATTTTGTGTTAGTTCTTCTTTCTTTACCTTAAATTATTTCCAGAATGTATATATCTCATTTCAGTGCCCAGTGGAACATTACTAGAGTTGGTACAACAAGAAGAGTACTTGTACATAATTTTTCTTCTAAATCCCAGTACAGTCCTTGCCTTTTAATTTTTTCTGTCATAAAACCTGAGCTATTGTTAAATTATATTTGGATTCTGGTGGGCTATGTTTTTATGCAGAATTGCAACCTCAGCAGTGGTTATTTTCCATTATCTGAGCAGTTAATTGTTCTTGGCTAAACACAGAATCTTCCACTTGGTTCTTGTTGAACTAAATCTCCTTTTTTTCCCCAGGCTGCTTCTCCAATTTGTCGACTTCATTTTATATTCTAATTTTGTTCTCTAATGTGCTTACAGCCCCCTCCTTTCAACCTGTCAACCCTCCCACCAGAAAGCCTGTAAGCACATTGCAAATTTAATAAGTATAATCTTTATTTCATCACCCAGGTTGCTACCTGAAGGCCTGGAAGGGTATTGGGAGCAGTATGTACCATCAGGTCTGATGCAGCCTTCCCTTCTGTAGTGAGCAGTGAGGAATAAGAGAAGTACTTTATCCTCTCTACCTATTCATGGAGTGCTAGATCAAGCATTGAGTTCTGTGAGAAAAAATTGTGAAATACCATAATCATGGATATTTATTCAGACTCTGCTTAAATATGAGGGACAACTATATTTAGAAGAAACATACATTCCTGCTGCTCAGTTCTGTGTTATCTTTTTTGGTTAATTCAGATTACTATTGGTGGTATCCAGTAATATAAAGCTGAGCCTATTTGCTGGAACAGTTGAAGGAGCTTCTTAGGCAAAATATATTTGAGTCTCTTAAAGGTGTTTGATGTATATCTTTAAACTGTTCCAAGAAGACACATAAGAACACTTTGTCAGAGTTGCTGAATAATGTGCATAAGGCAGATGGTGGTTAGTTGCAAAGGAATTACTAAAGAATAATCATCACTGGCACTCAGATCTTGGGAAGAGTTGGGCTGCTTTTACTTCTATGACTGCACCTGATTAAGGTGATACAAACCCATTTCTTGCGTTCTGTTTCAACATGTTTAATTGGCCATGTCCTGATTTCATGTTTGGTCAAGATCTGCATATATTAATTACATGGTGGGCGTGCAGGGAGAGGACTCTCTGAGCTCCAGCAGGTCCCTGGGTTTCCATCATGGCAAGCTGTAGAGAGCACCGTGGTGACCTACAGCTTAGTGCAGCCAGCCTGCTTCCCTGCTCGTCCAGGTGGAGTAGAAAAATGACCCCAAGGGAGACGACTTGTTACCTTTCTCTCTCAGAGCAGGTGAATTCTCAGATCTCATTGAGCCTGTTCTGTCATGTCTAGTTCCTGATGTGAGAATAGGGTCTGTGTTTGGAACTCCTGTTTTAATATTTTACTTGTAGGTAAAATATTGTTGTTGCCCCTCTTGTTGCTCCAAAGCACAATTACAATTTAGTATTACTTAGGGTGTTGCTGGGACAAGTAAATAGAAATGATGCAAATGAATATAATACATTTAATTTTATTTAATTTTATTGATTGAAGACTGTGCTAAGCATAGACAACTTTGCTGTGTGAAATCCTGACCTGTTGCCAGTTGACGTCTTGGCTCAAGTAAATGTATGTTTTTAATATATATAATTATTGGTCATTGTAGATAGCAGATAATTTTTCCAAGGAAGAACACATGCATATCCTCAGCACTCATAGTCATAAAATATACTAATCATATTCTCAGGGGACTGTGGTTATTGAGACACAGTTTCAGTAGGCAGGTTTTTCTTTGCTTGCTAGTCTTTTAGCCGCTGTTGATGCTTAAGATAACCTTCAGTTTTCTTGCTGTTGCTTTCTGTACTCCGTCCTAAAGACTGATGAAGTTAACTTTGTTATATTTATTAAAATATTAAGGCAACAGAACAAGAACCATAGATGAAATTTTGTGATTCTGTGTAATTTGCTTATTTTCATTGCACAGCTTGAGCTGTGGTATGATGGTAGTTTTGATGGTATGGTTTGATAACAGCTTTGTGGTTTAACTGTTTGGGGTTTTAAATGTTCTAAACCATAGAAATTCCCATCATATTTGCCAAAGAACTTAAGTATTTTCAGCTGGCTGAATTTCAAGTTCTGTGCAGCTCTGCTAATGTTGCTGTTGGTAGCAAGTGAACCTGCTGTCCTGAAACGCTCTCTCTACTTTATAAAGCTTGAAGAAAAGTAAGTGTATGTTGCAATCTTTTATACAATTTTGAATTTTTTAGAGCTGGTGGTTGCCAGTTGAGAAGGACAACATCATGTCAATCAGTTCAGTGTCAAGAAGCGTGTGTTGCTGTTTACATACCATGTCAGTGAAAGCTTACTGTAATTATCCAAACAATAAAGAATCTTGGCTAAGTGGTCAACTACTTTTATTTTATTTTAATGATTTTGAATATTGTGGTGTGCTTATAGAAACTTGCTAAATTTAGGGATTGTAGAAGTTACACTGAGGGCAGTGTTTGGCTGTGTGATGTTGAAATCCTTTGAAAAGGAGAGAGCAGGCAGGACTCACAAGGGAAAACTTTGCCCTAAGAAGAGGTGGGCGAAGCGTTTGTTGAATAAGTGGTCTCTCTTATTAGAAATGACACCAGCCAGTTCATGCTGCCTGCAGTTATATCATCTCATATTGCAGCTTTTTGACAAACAAAAGCCCTGCAGTAATTCTGCTTAATTTGCAGATCAATTTCTTCTCTCTCTGCCTCCCTCTGTCTTCTGATGTTGGAATAGATGTTACATCAGAGTTGGCCAAGCTATTTGCCCTTGCTTTCTCTTCATGTTGCCTCTGTACTTTTCATTTGTACTGGGGGAAAAGTCTGGCTGATAAGTAGTGCAGAATTTTTAGTCTCTCGTATTTCCTCCTCTCCATGTCTCCTGTTATCCTTCTCCAAAAACTTCTGTTCTTGGTTGTGCTGCAATTGTGTGGTGGGAACTGATGCTATCACATCTTAGTATGATGACAAAAATGTGCCGTCAGTGTCACACTTGTGAGGAGACTACAGCAGCTTAAAAATGACAAACTATTTGTAATTTGGCCAGTTGTCATTTAAGCATATATTGCAAAGGCTTTTCTGGGAAGTCCATAGTTACTCTTTAAAGAGGATTTCTAAAAATGTAGAAGTATATGGATATTGGACAAATTTCCTTCCTTGCTTCACAGTTTCAAAAATTCACACTATGTTTTTTCTCCTCTTAGGAGAGCAAATGTGTGGAGGTAGTCCATCATGTTCTTCCTCTCTAAATGGCAGCTTTTTTCATGCAGGTGTATTGGTGTAATGTCAATTTCACAGATTTAAAAATAAAGTCGTGCTGCATTTTAATTTAGTTATATCTTAGGTATTTTTTTTTAAACCTGGCAAACGAAGTGGTAATAGCTGTTTTTGTTTTGTTCTGTTCTAGTTTTATTCTGGAAGAATTCAATACTTGTAATGCAATTCCTTTTGACATGAGAAAACTGTATATAGAAATCCTTTGTGAAAATTTTTAAAGAAAAAAGATGCTGGTTTCAGACTTAATTAAAATGCAAGTAGCTAAATTTGTGGAGGGGAAAAGTGGCAAGAGGAAATAAATTGAGTAAATAAAAAAGCATGGACTATTTCTGCTGAGCAGTGTGGAGGGACATACATCCAGCACAGTAGGGTGTTATGTTGCATCGTGTTGGTTGTGTGTATTCGCAGATGCAGAAGGGAAGACATTTCTGACTGGATTTGCTCAGTCATATAAAAAGAAAAGGGACCAGTTATGAGGATTACTAGCAGCAGAAGTGCTCAGTAAGTTGTTGATCAGGAGATGATTGACACTGTTAGAACTGGCAGCATGCTTGGTGTGTTGCTGCTGTAAGAGAGATGCCGGTACGTGTTTTAAAGAACCTGCTGGGAAATATGTATGTTGAAAAACAAAACTTCTTGGAGGTGTTGGAGTTGCAATTATGCTGTAACACAGGAAGGGTCTGAGAATTATATTTTGAAGTAGTTGGTAGGAATTTGTCAGGCTCTTAGAAAACAGAGATGAAGCTTGTTAGAACAGTTATTAGCATAACATGTTCAAACACTGTGTCATTAACACGGAAGTGTTAGGAGTAATGGAGAAAGGTAAAACCAGTCTGGAAGAAAAAAGGTGTCAAAATATGTATTTAGAAGAATAATATTGTCTGAAATATGACACCTCTAGTAATTTTCCCAGAGTTTATCTCATTTATCGGTGATGATTTCTGCTTACATAAGGGCAAAAGAAGAGGATGTATGCAGAGAAAACAAGAATAGATGGGAAAGAGAAATAATTTATAAAAGTGTTGGTTGAACTTTTCAGTTTAGCAGTAGCAAACTTTCTGAGATGGTTGCACTTTTGACTCTTTAATTAGGAATGGGCTCGTGACAGCTATCATCGTGAATCCTGTCATGAGCTTTTGGATTATTTTGATCTGAAGATCAAAATGGAGAATAAACAGGCATTTCCTGATACCTCACTATTGATACTGCTTTGTTGCTTCTATTATAGTTGTGTCAGAAATGTTGGAAACCCATATTAACAAGAATGAAAGAAGCTGGAAGGATAAAAAGGACGACCAAGTAGATGAGTTTGGATTGAGTTAATGGTCAGTCTACTCATGCTTCACCACACAGTCAGGTCTCAGTTCGTGCAGCATATTTGCTTAGTCTGAGTTCCTGTAATTCTATCATTATCTTAATGATAAATGAATGTTCAGAGTAGGAGATACTGCTATGTGAAATGTGACTCGGTTTATTGCCACTGCAGGCGCTGATGACTTCATCCGGCTTTGAGGAACATGCAGTGAAGTGATTGTTATGAAGTTAGAAATTAATGAGAAATATCATGACAATTGGGAAAAACATAGTTTCTCAGTTTTATGCCCCCTGAAAAATATTTCTGTACATTGAGCTAGGCTACCAAATAATGCCCCTAAAAAGATTAAAATCTTCAGGGGAAACTATGAAGTGCAGTGAGAGTCACGTGAAAACAAAAAGAAGCATTTGCTTAGTTTTTTCGGTAGTCTAATTCAAACAAGGGTAGATTGTAAACATTCTTTACTTTTCCATTGAGATGAAGATGGATATTCTGAGCAGTGATAATTTAAATTGATGCTGTTGATGTTTTGCATTTATTAATTATGAGCAATTTAGCATACTTTTGGAATTTGTCTTGAAATGTATCTACGAAGAGATTTGGTTCTATCAGCTACCAAGCTGCATCAATACCTACGGATGCTTTTGTAAAACTTGAAAAACATAGCCTGATATATAAATAATTTCTCCACTAGTTCCTTTAGGAAGTTTGGAAATGCCCCTGTAAGAATGAATACAAGCTGGTCAAGCTGTGTATTTATTCGTGTGTTAAAGAGCTTTCAGGATGACTCTTGTCTTTGTGGAGCTGAGACTCGAAAAAGCAGCATTCAATTTCTTATACTGATTAAATGCTTAACTTTCATGACCATGCTACTGCTGCTGTTTCAAGCCTCATTTGTGTCAGCAGCAGGATTCTCTCTTACTGCCCAAAAGGCAATGGCAGATTATGTTTCTTACACAGAATAATACTGTGTATGCAATATATTAAAAGGAAAATTTAAGCTTGTTAGGCTGGCTGTGGATGAGGAGGAGATTGTAATGTGCTTTTAGAAGTTGAAGGAAACAGGGTAAAAATGATTGTTTTTCTCTAATTACTTCTTTCACCCTGAGGAAAATGGCAGCTCCCCATTTTTCCTAGCCTCCATCCTGTCACTTTTGTTCTGAGGGGACATAGGCTCTGACAGAATTAGTCTGGTGAGCAAACAAACCACTTTTGTTTTCTTCTGCCATTTTGCTTTGTGCATTGGCAAAGCCACCTGGCTGCTTGGTGTCAGATCTCTCCAGGAGGTTTCTCATCTCCACTGTGGGCCTCAGGTGTGTCAGTAATTCAGCATCTGACGTGCTGTGACCACTGCCCCTGGTGTGGGACAGGTGTGTCTCCCTCGCTGCACTGTTTGCACACATCTTGGGTGTGCTGTGTAAATGTTGCAGGGTCTCTTTGATGAGTGTCCTCAGAAAGACTGCTACTAGGGCAGTGCTTCACAACTGGGATAACAGATAACTGGTACGTACAGTTAATAGTAACTATAGCAGCTGATACCAAAGATACTGGAACTGGATGTTCAGGAACAGACTTGTAACAGATCCTTAAAGCTGACAGTCTAGTAGATTAATGTTTCATAGTAATAATTATTACTAATTAACTTTATGCCCGTTAATTCTTTTTTTTTCCAGTGGAACAATTTCTTACTGGGAGATGTTTTGAATGAATTTGCCAGTTTGAACAATTTTTTTTGCCCCTGTAAGAATATATTTTATCTTTGTTGGTTTTGTAGTAGCAGAATGCTTTCAGAGACAAAGTATTTAGTTTTCTCAGTTCAGCTTATTTTGCCAAAACAACTACTATGTAATTAATAGGGACAGTATTTCAGTATTTTCATATATTAATTTTATTATAGTTGTATTTTACATTTAATGTTAGGAGGACAATTTACAAATAAAAGCCTATGATTGTGGAAGCAGATAAAATACATTATTTTCAAGGGCATGGGGTTGTAATGTAGTTGGGATTCTTCCCTATAGCTTGTGGAGAATGGTCATTTTTAGAGAAAATGGTTGTTTTGGAGGAAAATTTAATCACAGTTCTTTAAAAAAAGTTGTTTCTCAATCACACATGATATTAAGAATGGTGTGTGTATTCATGCAACTGGATGTGAGAAACTGCTGCTTCCTAAGGTGTGGGAGAAAGTTAAAAAGTTTGCAGTAGTGATGGCCTTGTGGAACACTTGAACATGCAGACTTTATAGTTGTTGTAGTCTCCATTTTTAATTTCCTTCTTCTTGGGCATGTGTTTTTTTTTTAAATTTTATTTGGGATTTATTAATAAATGTGTTGTTTCTTTTTCTATACAGACTCGAATTAATATGAATGGGAGTGCTGCCCCCATTACCTTAACATATCAAGCCGTGTGTTAGAAAGACTGTCCACAACAAGGGTGTTGAATATTGCCCTGGAAAGCAGTAATGAGTCATCCAAACCATCCCAAGACTGTTAAAATGCTTACAAAGTCTTTCAATTCCTTATCTTCTGTGGTTTGTGTTTCCTGTATGATGGTTGTAGAAGGTTTTGTCTCAAGCTCTAGAATTGATGGTGTATCTGCCAGAGTTTTTTAGTCTTGCTCTGGAGTTGCAAAATCCAGCTTAGTCTTATAAACAAAGTGACATTTGGAGCTCGATGTCTTCTATACTCACATGTACCATGAATATATTGCCAGAATGGAGACTTTAAACAGAGTAATTTAAAATCTAAGAAACATTCTTTTTTTCCATGGATGGTGATGCTTTTGCTATGTGTTTTTGAGAGAAACTTTTAAGAAAAGAGGAAATCTTATTTGCACAGTTGTTTTTTATTATCCAAGATAGAGATTAGTTTAAAATTTTGTTACCAGGAACATCTATATCCCTTATATACAACAACAGCAACAAAAAAGGATACTGCTCTGATTAGTTTCTTGATAATTTTAGTGTAGACTGTTACAGTTATGGTTATTTTAGATTTTTGTCCTTGGTGCTTTGTTGTTATTTCACAGTAACATGACCAATAATGTCTTTCCTGGTTTTACATATTCCTGTGCTACATAATTACATAGGAACTGTGAAAGTTAAGGTTAAAATTATTCTTTTACTTTTCCTTCCAACTGAATGCATGCCTACTTTCACATGAATCAATTAAAAAAAATCTGGATTTGAAAAAGTACAACTGTAAATGCAAAGCAAAAATTAATAAATTGTGTTCTTTTCCCATCTTCATTGCATATTAGTTGAAATGTGTTTATTCTAGAAAGAGCTATATTGGTAATTTCAGTATATATTTTGCTTGCAATTTTTATTTTGGGCACTTTAGGTCAATGATGCAATTTAATAGTAACAGATTTTTTCTGTCCCAATGTTCTTTGCGAGAACGGTTATGTTAATTTTCAAAAGTTCTTTTTCTAAAGAAAAATAAGGTCAAATAAGTAATCTGTCATTTTTCTTAGCACTGGAAACCTGCATGGCACCACTTTCTTATCTGCTATAAAGCAACTGTACAAAAAATTTATCTGTTTTGGTCATAGTGAATTAAGTAGTAAATGGGCAAGGGCTGGGAAAACGTCAACATTTAGAACTCTACAAACAGTCAGACACTTGTCAATTTCCCCAAAGAAGTGATGGGATTATTCTTGAAGAGAGGAACCTTAATCTCACTTTATAGCATGTGGAAGACACTGGATGCAAAACCATCGGTTAGAAATATGCATCTGAGCTGAAAAGATTGTTCCATGTGCCACAATCTTCATGAAGGCTGTACCAAGCAGAGCTTTGTAAACAATTCTGTTGATGCATACAACAGCAGTTCATCTCAGCTGTGTTAGCCTTTCAACAGAGATAGGTGAAAAGCAGAAAATATTTGTAGTTCCCCCCAGAAAGTCACATCTTAAAATGGGAATGCACTGAACACTCAAAAGGAAAAGATCCTGCCAAGTCAGAATGTCATTTTTACTGTCATTTTGAAAGTGAAATACTTGAAGAGTGCTATCATCCATTATATAGTTTGTTTGCAGAGTGCATTGTTGTAGTTGAATACTTTTTTACCCAGGGGGTGTTAGTTATGTAAAGCTGATGGGCCAGTGCATTGTAAAACAATACATGTCTCTGAGGGGGGGCTGGAATTCTTCCTGTCCTGAAACATCGTTTTGAGGACTGACTGGGAAAAGTGAAGTAACTGAAACAGCCTTGCCGTAAGTGTAGACTATTGAAGGAAGTTTGAAAGAATTAAAGACTCAAAAACACCATGTGAATAGTAGTATGGTGGTAGTTTTTTTTTCAGACACTGTATTGAAGGGGACCTTTTAAAATTTAAAGGTGCTTTTTAGATGTGATTGCAACTAGTCATCTTAGAACTGTTGCTTGTGTCTCCTAAACTGCTCTCATTACTGGAAAACAGAAGTGTAGACGATAAAATTAATTGAAGCAGGCCACTAACTACTCTGTTATTTTTTCTCAATGGGAGGAATTAAGAAATACAGCCTTTTGTACATTTTTGAATGTTCAATTTGTCACCCTTTTTCCAGCAGGAGAGATGTGCTCAGTGGAGTATCTTGTGGTTTGATTTCATTTGTGCTGTAAGCAGAGCAGCTTTTATTGACCTTACGAGAAGATGCACACATTAGTATAGTGGATTATGTAGTTAATTTATATTTTGACAAACATAAAATATTAAGACTCATAACCATTTCTCTAGGACAAGAAATATGTAAAGCAGTGGGGAGAGAAGCACTTGCTGCGTGGTACCACGGGCACAGTGGTATTGAAGTGCACTCTTGGTGAAAGATGAATGGGGAAGTAGAGAAATGTGCCATTCCAGCCAGGCTGGGGTATGGACAAAGTTGTCACTGCAGGAGAATTCAGGATAGAAAGGGCTCTACATATATTATATGTCCTTTAAGTGTATAAAAGAGGCAGAAGAACTTAAGAGCAATGAGTGTCTAAAGCTGGCAAGTTTTCCTTTCTGCTCCATCCACAGAGTTTGTTAAATGATTCTCCTTGCTCTGGTAGCAGAGAGCCTGCCAGGAGTGCATTAAGCATCATGATTAATATGTGTCACATGTTTGTTCTCTCATCTTCTCCCCAGCAGGTGGTGTGTATATGCAGTGCACTTTTTTTCTTTTGAGGTTTAAAGGAAAGACTCTTTGCAAAAATGCATCTATGTGTAAAATGAGGCAATGTCAATTAAGTGAAGCATGTGCTTGGAGCAGAAAAGGCTTGTGATCTTCCTGAGTTCCTGAAAACTGGGCTGCACAAGGAACCAAGTACCTCCAGGAAGATTCTGTCTCCATTGCAGCTGATTTCTGCGCTTGTTCTAGAGATGGCTTGTGAGCCAGTAGTAAAATAACGGTGTTTGTCTCTTAAGGTTGGGTTAACATTGGACCATACCCTGGTGAGTCTGAGATCTCAAGGAGCAAAGTCGTGATCCTGAGTTTTGGAAGAGTGAACTTGCAGTTGTTGAAGGAGTTGGGGAATGAGATCCCCTGGGAAATTGTCCTCGGGGACAAAGGAACTGACCAGGGCTGGCAGCTCTTTGAGGCCACTTCCCTTAGAGCGCAAGAGCTCTCCATCTCAGTGTGTAGGAAATCAGGCAAGGCAGGCTGGAAACTGGCATGGCTGAGGAAGGATCTGCTCCTCTCCCTGAGGTGTAAGAAGGGAATGCAAAGCTAATGAAAGCAGGTCAGATGACTTGTGGGGAGTATAGAGGTATAGTTAGACTGTGTGGATGGGGTCTGGAAAGCCAAGGCACAGAAGGACCAGGGCTTGGCAAGGGATGTGAAGAATAACAAGAGGGGATTCTGTAAGACAGAAAAGAAAGGGCAAGGACAGTATACCCCTCCTGAAAAAATGAGAAGGGAGAATTGACAACAGTGGATGTGGAGAAGGCTGAGGTAGTCAATGACTTTGCCTCAGTCTTTGCTGGCAGCCAGGCTTCCCATATCACTCAAGTCTCCGAGCCCTCAGGCCAACTGCATCCTGGGCTGCATCAAAATAGGAGTGGCCAACAGGTCAAGAGAGTTGATTCTCCCTGTCTACATCCCACCTGAAGTGCTGCATGCAGCTCTGTGGTCCCCAGGACTAGAGGGATGTGGACCTGTTGGAGCTAGTCCAGAACAGACTGTGAAGATGATCAGAGGGGTGGAGCACTTCTCCTGTGATGTCAGGCTGAGACACTTGGGGTCATTCAGCCAGGAGAAGAGAAGGCTCTAGGGTGACCTCGTTGTGGCCTTCCAGTACTTCAAGGGGATTTACAAAAAAAAAAAGTGAAAGTGACTTTAAATGGATACATACTGATAGAACAACAGGGAATGGTTTTAAAGGAGATATTTAGATTAGGTATTAGGGTGAAATCCTTTATTCATGTGGTGAGGCACTGGAACAAGTTGTCCAGAGAAGATGTGGATATCCCCTCCTTGGAAGTGTTCAAGGCCAGGTTGGATGGGCCCACTGGGTCAGCATCCTGATCTGCTGGGTGGCCTTCCTGTCTGCAGTGGCTGGGGGTTGCAACCCCATGATCTTTAAGGTTCCTTCCAACCCAAAACATTCTGCAATTCTGTGTTTAAATTTGGGTTGTGTTTTAAAATATTTAGTCACATTTGTTACGAGGTCGGATAACTTAAACTTTGAAACTCTGTGGGAAGGCAGGACTGACAGAGGCGGGAAAATTTCACATGCTTACAACAATCTCTTCTGCTTGGAGGGTATTCTGGTCCACTCTGTTGGAATTGGAGCTTCCTCATAAGCCCATAGAATGTCTGAGTGCTGGAGTGATGGAGACATGCCTGCCAAGTGCAGCCAGTTGTTAGAAAGGTGCTTATACTTCTATATTTATGACTGGAAAAAAGTAGTTTTTTCCATATTGAAAGTGCAACAAAAAGATTTAATCATTGTATTACAGTATTATTCTTTCACACTGTGCATGTGAATATGATATCTTATCTTTAAAGTTGTAGTAATGACTATTAAGTCATTAATAATGATTAATTAGTAATGATTATTTAAAGCAGTATATTTTTGTATAGGTTGGATACTTTTAAATGGCAGAGTGAAATGCATATGATGAATAGTGAAAGTAATTTGAAAAAGTTGTTCGTTATTTTGTCTGAGAAATACACCATGATTGTTAGATCTTGGCAGGGTTCATTGTATGGCGGAAATGCCTACAAAATGATATAAATACATCTACATTTTCTGTATGTCTAAACTGTTTGAACAAACACAAAACTAAACAGTCATTCTTCCTTTAAAATGAACACGTTCTACTCTCTTTGGCTGTGCAATGTGAGGTTGTATTTGGGTACCATTACCTTGGAATTTTAATCTTATTTACACAAGGTCTTGGTTGCTGTTGCTTAGTAACATCCTGTGGAAAATGGATTTGTTGATTTATGATAATATATCTACAATATCCTTATAATTAAAGATGTTGAAAGGAAAGCAAGTGCACAATATGGGTGTGTATTCCAGCTGTGTGTATGTTTCTAATAGCTCCTGTTTTCACTATGTATCTCACAATGAGTGTCTTTGTAGAGCTTGATGTTTTATGGTGTTTTAACTCACCTTACTCACACCATTGTACCAGGTTTCGTGGTAGCTTTGGGAAATGGTGTTTTGCAGCATTTTTAGGTGAAATCTGAAATCCTGAGATTTAGCAAATAACTCCATTGGACTGCAATTCCACCATGGCAGCTATTTTCTCAGACTTGCATTGATATCAGGAATAATTGTGTGTGTGAGAGAGAGGCTCGTGTTCATAGTGTTACACTCACGTTCCTGGGAGAGAGAAGTGTGTTAGAGATTAAGCATCATGAGACTTGTAAAACATCTTTTTTGACAGCTAAAGGAAGTATCTAGAGAAGTGTTGGCTGTTGCATGTCTTCAAGTACTTTAAATTACTGTATATGAAGGTTTCCTGAAATGTTTAAGGTCTTTAGTTTCTTTGCAGACAGGGCTCAAGATTTCTGTTTACCTCCTCTGCAATGTATTTAAGAAAAACTTAGAAATCGAGAAGTTTCTAACACTAGCTAATTGTTTAAAGTGCCTGTGAAAGCAAAAATTAAGCAAGGACTTCTGGGACAGATGGAGTGTTATTAAAATCCTAGAGACTACTTTAATCACAGACCCAACCCCATGAAAAAATGCAAATTAATTTAACAAATTTATATATAAACCAAACTAAGAGTCTTGTATGATGAGGCCTGCATTTAGTCTCTTGTGCTTTAGAATATAAAACTCAAAACATTTGAAAAACTGTGAGGCGCGGTAACAGGAGGTTTTGTGCAGGGCAAAACATATTGGTGTTATATAATGAAGTAATAATAGTTTTGCCTTTCTGCCTACTGTACATGCCTGTTTCCTTGTGAAATGAAGTTATTCATGTTCCTGTGAGGCTGAGAAAATTTACAAAGGCAAAATACATCTATTTTCTTCAGGTTTCTTCTGTATGTAATGCAAGAATACAGAGATAATAATTATTTTAAAAATGCCATTCACGGGCCTCAGCTCAGTTGAATGTTTCACTTCCTGCTTTCAGATGCTTGTAACCTTTTATGGTTGTTTCATTATTATCATATCCCTTGACTGGAAAACTGTGGGTGGCATTCATCTTGCCTACCTTTGACATATCCCACACCGGTGTACGTAAGCCAAAATCATTGTAATTGTCCTGTTTTTGTAGTTGGTGGAGAAATAAATGCTGTAAGATTTCAGTTCATCTGACTCATTTTATGATAGATGAAACAGACTTTATTCATCATTAATTACGTTAACTTAATCTGCATGAGTTGGTTCAGATGCAGAGGCTTATCTCTCATGAAGTGAATCTTCTGTGAGAGAACCACTTTACAATGGCTGTCCCTGGACAGTATACAAGTATCTTCATTTTCTGGAGCTCATACCAACTCAGGTTTCCAGTCCTTTGGTGTTTCATAGGCATTTGAGCAAGTTTGTGGGAGAGGAAAGATTTCAGTTGTTCCACTCCATTTTTATGCCTATTTTTGAGCTCTGCCTGTCACCTCACTGCACACTGCATTCCTGCACCATTGCCTTCGCATTCTTCGGTTATTCAAACCTGCATCATAAATGTAAAAACAAATAAAAAACAACTACAAAAATTACAACATTTTGTATCTCCAAATATTTATCTCACAGTTTTAGAAGAAAAATACTAATTGTTCTGGTTTTGGTGGTCCTTTTCTGCATCTCCAGCCTGCACTTGAAGAACGTGTTCGCAGTTGGTCCCCACAATTAAATAAAGATAAGGACACACAGGAGAAAGTCCTAAAGAGAGCCACAAAGATGATCAAAGGGCAGCAGAGTCTGCCCTTTGAGGAAAGATTGAAGGCATTAGGTATTTTCTTGCTGGAGAAGACTCAAGGAGGGCCTCACTGCAGTGTTCCAGTACTTACAGGGCAGCTACAAAAAGGCGGGAGGCCCTCTCTTTGCGAGGAACCACATGAGGAAGACAAGAGTAGAGGTTGCATTGGGAGAACATTTATCTTGACACAAGAAATAATTTATTTATGACAGTAAGAACATCCTCTCCAGGGATGTGGCAGTGTCTTCATGACCGGAAATTTTCAAAATGCAATTGGACAGGAGGCTAGGTAATCTCACCTGGGATGGCTGTCCCATGTAAGGCTGATCTGGATGGTCTTTTGAGGTCCCTTCCAACCTGGGCTCTTCAGTGACTGCATGATAGAGCTGAAATTTGTGTCAGTATTGTCTTGGGTCTAATAACCAAGGACAGTTGTGAATTCCTCAGGCGTAGTTATGAGGAAAATTAGGCAAATTCAAACAATTTATTTTGTATTGATGAGTTTATGGAGATTTGATTTACTATAAGCCCTCTTAAAACTGACAGTGCAGGCCTTATTCAACTCAGATTTATGAATTTTGAGCTAGACATTAGACTGACATTTAAAAAAAATGTCATATAGCCTGAGGGAAAAAGGTTTCACAGACAATTAAAAATATTGCAAAATGTCTGAATTTAGTCATATGCCTTTTTAAATCTTAATGAGAAATACAGAGTAACTCAGCAATAAGAATCTCTGCTATTTAGAAAATACTTTTCTAAATGCATCTCTTAAAGTTACATGGAATTGGGTTGGTCTCTGAGACTGCATACAGAGGACAGTGAGGCAAAAGCTTTTACAACAGAAGTACATGATGATGCTGGATGGTAGGCTGTCCCATGAGCAGTGACCTTTTTCTTCCAAGACACAGGATCTCGGTCACTTGGGGCACCCCTGCAGCCAGATAGCAAAGAAGGGCCATACTCTTTTATTTAGGATGTGATGGAGTGCTGGTTCATTTTTTCTTTTTTCCTCCAGTTTATTTTTGTCCTTTCAGAATGATTTGATTAATTGGTATTCAGTGTTTGGAAACACTTGCTATAGTCTTTCATTAAACAAAAATTAATTTGCTCAATCCAAGTCAGCAATTTATCTCTTCTCTCCAAGCTCTCTATTTGTTTTATAGTCTCCTGTGTGCTTTGTCGGTCTTTTATTAAAAAGGAAGACCTATAAATTCTTGGACAGGAGATCTATGTGCATGGAACTCTATACCTAGTAAAGCTTAAATTTATAGAATAAAGTCCCTAAGTTTTTCACATATACAAATAGTGTTCTATTAAAATGCATCTTTTTCTGTTAGCTTCTAAGCACAAGGAAAAGTTTTGCTGATGTTGGTGATAATTCTGTAGGCAATGAAAGCAGTACTTCCAGAATACTCTGATGGTTAGTCATGAGCCTTTTTTATTTACCAGGCTCTGGCAGGTGGTAGTTGGCGTTAGGATGCTCGCCAGTCAGGGCTGCAACACCAGCAAATTTCACTGACCACACATCTCGTAGCATAAAGGAGAGGCTGTGGCCTTACAGTGGCTCCATCTACTGTAGATAGAAAAGGGGACCATATTGTGACACTCTGCCTGTACAAGGACCAGAATTCTCCCTTTTTAATCCCAGTGAATTTCTGCCCACAGCAAAGCATCACGCTGCCTTTCTAGCGATAAAGTCACTCACTTGGTAAGGAAGTTTCCATCAAGCAAGTACCCACCTTGTTCAGTCTTTCAAGTGTTTACTTCCCTGTTGTTTTGAAACATGGAAGCTGCTTTCTGCTGTTGCTTTTAGGTGTTTGCCTGGGCCTGCTGGATGATGTGCTCTTAGGACGTTTGAAAAAGCAAGATTCAAATAGCTGTTACCCCTATGATATTTTTTTTCCCTGTTTGATTAACAAAAGTGAACAATGACTGTTTTGAGGTAGGAAAAAACCTTTAATAGTATTTTAGAAATGCAGGTCCTTCTGCGTTAGCTTTAGATTTCCTTCTACATCAGTACAACTTGTCTTCAATACGAATGAAGTATTTTACTAAGAAGAAAACACTATCACAGCATGTTCTGTTTAGTTTGGTGGTTGATGTTACGGGTTTATTACTGACTGATAACATGGAACTGTGTTTCACGGAGAAAAAGAAGTTCACAGTTGGCCCATGTATGGCTATTGTCTGACTACTTTTGTTGTCACTCACCAAAGTGGCATTAACAACTCACCAAGGTATTGATTAACAAACTTCTGGAAAAACCTTGAGGCTGGTGAGCACAGTAATCTAGAAAACATAGAAGTGTTTTCTTTGAAAGATGATAAAATATCTTATTTAAAAAGATTGTTTCTTAAGCATTTAATACTTAAACTGTTACATAGTCAGATATTTTAATTAATGGGAAAATATTCCATTTGATTTATTGTTCTTTTTTGAGGAATTTTTTCCCTTCTCATTTAGTTGTGGAGTAAAATTTTGCATGAGATGGACATCTAATATTAAATTTCTGGCCTAGTTATAAATGTACCCATAATCTCATAAATATTATTCTGACATAATCTGTCAAGTGAAAGGGAAGTTATGAATACTCTTCTTGTTCTGTCTTTATAATACCTTATGTAAGATGTATGCTTCAGTCTATACATAAATTAGCATTCCTTTTTCATAGAACAGTTCCAGTGTAATTAAACATTAGAATTTGTGGATGTTTATGTTAGTTTACTTTGAATATTGATTAGATTTGTCATCAGTGAGGATATCTGGTGGAAATATATCAGCTCCATATCAATGTTCTTTGTGAATAAAACACATGGAAAAATAGTGGATCTGGTTAGATAGTGAATGTCATATTGGTCCGACTAGCATTTATTGTTACTTTTCATTTTGTCAATTAATATAGTAATGTATAAAACCAGAAGAGAGTGCCTCCTTAACCCCAAGTTTCTTTATTGATGGTAAAATCCTATCTGTTTAAAAGTATAAGGTGCCTTTCATGTTTGCGTGTTCCTTTAGGTAATGACGAGAGCAAGCAAGCCCTATACCTGTGGTGTTGAGTCCTTTCCTAATGCACTGCTGGATGGGCTCAAAATGGTAGTGGGGGGAAAAGCCCAGAGTGTGAGAGTATGGGTTAGCTGGGGAAGGCAAATTCTGTGGAAACGGGACTCACCATTTTTACAACATCTTTGTGTTATTTCTTACAAGCAAAAAGACACCAAAGTCTTGTCCTTGCTTTAGCTGGCTCATAGGAGGACACAAATTGTTACAGTAATTGGCACAGAAGGAAGTGATGTACCTAGCAAAGTGCCTGGGGCTATTTCAACTCTCTGGCATGAGCGACCAGGTATGTACACAATGCAGGTCTGTGATAGGAAGCTGTACTTGGCACACACCAGTAAGGAAATAAGGTAATAATCTCTAGCGGTAGAGAAATGTAATTTTTACTGCCCTAAGTGGAAATAAATTAATATTAATGAAGGCAGTAATAAAAATTAAATGACAAATCAATGTAATTATTCCCATTAATTAAATGACAAATCAATGTAATTATTCCCATTGTTCTGTGTGTCTTTTTATAAATACATAGCTAGTGCATACATTTGTCTTAGTGTAGCGCATGGAAGAGCTAAAGACCGGAAACCAACTTTGCATCATTTTAGCCCATCTTGCACTACAGTAGGACTGTGTTTATCTAAATTATGCTGACTATATGTTTTTCTAATCTGTTCTTAAAATTTAATTTGCTTAGAGTCCTTGTTGTGTCCTGTCCTTAAAATTCTTCGTTTTCTGAAATCCATCTTATTTTCTGTAGCTTTATCTTGAATATTTTTCTTCTTTCCTAGTGGGTGTTGAGGGCAATTGCTAGCTCTGCTTTTTTGTAATGTTTTATATGTATTGTAATGCTATTCCCATAGCTCACGTCAGACTTTGTTTTCAGACTGAAAAAGCCCTAAATTCCTCTAGTCCTTTTTAATACTTTAAGAAACTCTTAAAATTCCTTCTGCTTTCCACAGATTCTTTCTAGTTTGTCTTTTTTCATAGTGATGTTTGCATTTAAACAACAGGATTATATATTATTAGCTTGTCTTCTATTATCAGATTCAGAGGCTCACTTTCCAACTCTTATATAGACAAAAAGGAGCTAATGGGAAACATGGCACTGAAAACTTGTGAGAAGGTATCTAAAATGAGGAATACAGGTCAGTTGGCTCAAACAGGCATCTCCGAAGAAGTTGTTTACTGTCTGTAGGGAACTGATTATGTGAATGCTTCTGTCATATTAATTTGTTTTCATAATGCAGCTGATGCAAGAAGTTGTAATCCTCTCGAGTGGGTGGTCCCAGTAGGGCAGCAGGCTGTGGTCATGGTAGAGTCAGAGTGCATTAGGAAGAGCCGTGGCTGCCCAAGGTGGTGGTCCTGTCCAGTGGCTAGACAGCTGCTAGGATCTGAGGAGACCTAATTTCTGTGCAGGTCTTCTTGGTTCTGCTGGATCACAGAACAATTTGTTTCTTTATACCTGAATGCTCTTTTATTCTGTTAAATGAGGAGACTGGTTTGCTATGCTCATGAGAAGCTCTATGTAAGAGCTAATTTGTATTCTACTTGTTCTTACAAACATGTTTTGAATATGGTAGGATACTATTCCTTATATTAAAAAAAAAGGTATACTCTTGAATGCATATAGGTTTATTTCAAGGTAGCTTGAAACATTGCTTCCGTTATTAGGCAGCTGTATTTTCTGTTTAAAATGTACATTCATTGAAGAACTATTGGAACATTGTGAGGGCAGCTTTACTGCATAATCGCATGATTTGTAAAAGATGGAGTGAAAGCACCTGAAATTGAAGGATGTATTTGGCCCTGTATCAGCTTCCTCTTTAGGACTGAAAAATGTTAAATCTCCCCAGATGTCCCTCCAAATTCCCTGAGAGAAACAGCCCAAAATGCTGGCAGGATTAAATGTTTCAGCAGCCTTCTGATGAGAATTACAGTTCGCTTCATATACTGACTAATTAGGGATCAGACTGTCTATACAGGATGAAATGTCAAGATACTTTTAGCAGAGCCTCTGTTTCTGAGGAAGAGAACTCTGCCTGTATTCCTGGATACCCACATTCAGCAAAGTATGCATGAAAATCTGGGAAATGGAGTGAGCAAATATTTTTAAAATCCTTAAAACTTTCACGACTGCAACTATAACAGCAGTTATAATTCCCTCAGTGTTCAGTTCAACCTCTTCCAGTCTTGTCACTTGCCCAGCTTGCCTTTGTTTTGTGACAAGGAGCATAGGTTGATCAGCAAAGTGTACAAGACTGCTCTTACATTTGTAAGAGTATGAAAAAATTTTGATGTCATTCAAGCAACTTCTGGATTCACTTTGTAGATCAGTTTACATGCATATATGGGTATTAAGTATTACTGTGATAAAATATAATGCCAGTGTATTACACATATTCTTGTCTTTACTCTCTTTTGCCTAATACACAGGACAAACGTGCATATATTCTCTGATACTCTTCCTTATGTGATAGAGAGATCAATCCCATATCTTGCTGATAACTGTGCAAAAGTCAAGAAAAGATTATTTATTGTCAACAAGACTTCCCTCAGCAAATCCTCACTCAAATCCAATAAACTCCTGCAACTGTCATGAAAACTTACTCATCTTCTTAATTCTCTTTGAATTTTCTCTACTGAAGATATATTAGGAGTAATTTAAAATGTTTTTTCCTCTTCTGCTAAACAAAGCATCTCTTTCCATTTAGTTTAGTGACCAAATAAGAGATGCTGTCAAGTCTTCTCCATGTGTGTGGTCAGCCATCAGCTGACTGGTTAGCCAGTCTTGGGGCAAAACAGAAACAGGGATATCAGGCCTTCCTTTCCAGCTTCACCTCTTTTACTGCAGGTTTGTACTTGAAAGAAACCTTGGCATTAGGTACTTTGCCTGTCTCTTTCTTTATGTTAGAGAATAAGTTCAGTAATTCTCTGTGGTGCATGTTCTAGTGACCTGGTGTGCAGAGGCTGCCAGGATGAAGGCGTGAGCTCCATCCATAGTTGTCATCTAGTCTGAGGGGTTGAGCTGCTTGAAATCCAGCGGTGTGCAACCTGCCATGGTGGCTTCCCAGACCAGTAGGTTCTGCTTGTCCACTCAGGACTTGAACATTCCCATCTCACCCACCTGAATCCAAAGGAAAATAATGACACCTGAGGCACTGAATATGATCTGGGCCATGGAGATGACGTGAGGGAGTAGTATATGCCACTCAGTGATTAGGCACTGCCATATCAATGTTCATCCTCCTATCTCTTCTCTAAAATGGTTATCTGCTATTCTGGGGGTGGTACCAGGTTGATTGACCTGGTGTTTATGGTTATTAGTACAACAAGCCATCAAGTCAGTTTCAAAAGGAGTACAGTAGCTGGGGTATGGCTCTTAAACTATATAGGTCTTAATAGCCAGGTAACCAGTTACACTTGAGATTTGAGAAGAACTCAGAGAGGACCTAGAGACTGTGTCTGGATGGGATAGTGAGAGTAACACCACCTGATGCTGCCACAGTGGAGATGTAAACAGCCCTGCTGTTTACTGTGCACGTCCAGCAATTCTGAGTGTACTTAGGCTGGTTGTGATTATTTTGCTTTACCCAGCAGGCAAAGTATCAACGTTGCACCAAGTGTCCAAAATACACGGGGCCTCCTCGTGCTTGGGTTTAAATGGACCTGGGAGAAGGTCAGATGCAGCTGGAAAGCAGCAGAGAGGCTGCTTAGTTTGGTTAGCTAGTTGTGAGTGGTTGTTAGTTTTGGTTTTAAAGATATTTCTCACTGACATGAAGAAATATTTTTTTCTTGAAGTACTTTAGCTGAAAAATATCACTCATCTTCTGGAGATGGGATTAGTGTAGAAGGGGCATCGTTGGGAGAGCCTATTTACGTTTCTATTTTTTTAAAAAAACAATATGCTCTTGCCTCTGTCCTCCTACGCACCTCCAGGAAGGAGCAGGACTTTGATCTTCCTGTGAGGAGGTATTCAGGCCCCGTGTTGCCTGCAAAGCAGGGCACTGCACGAGCAGTGTGGAGCAGAGCTGAGTCCCAGTCCCTTGAACAGGGTGCTAAAGAGCTGCTTAGCAACGCGCCTCAGCGCCAGCGGCCGCCCCAGCCCGGGGAGGCTGCCAGGGGAGACGAGCCTTCAAAGTGAGATCTTCTATTTAAATATTTCTTACAGTGTACAGATAGCTGGAAAAGAGGGCAGCAGGCAGAATGAAAGCAAAGAAACTGCGGAGGAGGAATGAGAAATAAAGGAAGTGTCAAGGCTCTGAGTGAGCAAGGATCCAAGGGAAAATGGGAGTAGAATTGGGGAAGGAAAACTACAGGATGCAGGAGAGGATGTGATTAAAGTATACAGCAGATATTCAGAACTGAAGCTGCTAGAAAAGCGAAGTCTTCATATTCAGGGTGAACGTTTGGCAATAAAATATTACCAAAGTGAAATGATATTGAAATAAGATGATACAACAGGGATGATAGAATTTCTGTATTGTTTTTCCTTCATTCACTTCTTTTCAGAATGAATTCAGAAACAGTTAAATACAGTTATGCAGTAACTATGATGTGTTAGTGCTCACAGTAAAATGACTTAGTAGCCCTTATTAGGAGAGAATTAGAAAAAATGGGCAAGTCCTGTATAAATTTTTATGCTCTTCACAGAAAGTTTTCTCTTCGTTTAAGATAGCAATGAATTAGACTGTATCACTAGAAGTCCTTTCTCCCCATTTCTATGTAAACACGGACAAGTTAAGAATTTCATTTATCATCAGAATTTTTTTAATTTGATGAAATGGAGAGTTGGCAACATTGCCTTTTTCTTTCTTTCTTTCTTTCTTTCCTTAGCAGCTGCAATTGCCCTTTCCTTCTCCCTTATGCTTCTGTGCAGCTTGAAAATTCTGTCTGCTCTCTTATTCTTGACCTTAATGCTAATTCTCTCACAGTCTCTTCTTGGGTCTCCTTAACTCCCTGGAAATTGCACTTTAGACTTGGTAACAACAGGTTTGACCTGGCCACATCATACGAGATCTTTTACATATGTACCTGGGTATTTTTGATGACATGAGAATCATTAGTCACATTTATGGAAAACTATTTTCTTTTCCAGGCTTCACAAAGTTTGCTTTGCTTTTCATCCC
>WAAE01020906.1:0-31360 GCA_013400495.1 Nicator chloris
GAATAGCACTGAACTTAATAAAGTAGTTTGTGAAGTGTTTAATACAGATAAAGGAAACCACAAAGTGCAAACAAATCAACAGTATGCTGTTTGGTATAAATACATCTTCGGTATGCCTAATTTACATACTGTTCAACTTTAAACTGGAATTCAGCTTTGACGGCATTTACAAGGATCTTCCCAAAAAGGAAATATACACAAATCTAGAGCTACAGACAATTAAAATTCAGAGCAAAACTAAAGCATAGAAAAAAGGCATATGCTTCAGCACTGTGAATATTCACATCATCATGTGGATGTTAACTAGCTGCCCCAATAATACAGGAATAATACAAACAGAAGAATGAGAACGGAACAGAGTAAACAAACTCAAACGTGGCATATTATGTTTCTCAAATGCTCTCCAATACATTCAAAAAAAAGAAAGAAGAGCTCATCTTCTTGCCATAAAATACTACTTCAGCCTTTATTCATCAAACAATTTTTTCTTACTTGAACATTATATTGTCTTAATAAAATATTCCCAAGATTTCTCCTAAAATTTTCAAACTCTAAAACCTCATATGGTTTCACTTCCAGTAAATTATAAAATCTCAGCAACAAATTTAAAATATTTTAAATCTTAAATCACAGGTCAGGACCTGATTTTCTTTCTAAAGTTTTCATTTACAGATTTAATTTTCCAGCTCAGCAAAATGAAAACGTAATTAATCCTACAAATGCCAGTATTGCAATCTAGATGTATGGACTTAGAATCAAATACTGGCTTCTTGGAATCATATATGATCTTGAAAATTAAAAAAAAAAAAAATCAGAACTTGAATTCAAATACATCTGATGCCCATACACATCCAACTTACAAACACAATGAAGTCATACCTGGATATGATTGCTTTTATTTGAACAGATTTTCTCTAAACAGTGGTGTTAGCTGGCCATTTTTGTTGATGGTGCATTCACAGACCAGCCTCTTGGAGCTACAGTATATTCATATATCAGTCAACATTGTGATAAAAACAGTTTTGGTTTTCAACAAGAGATGTCTTGCTAGATATAACAAATTTGCCTTTGAGCCATTAGAGGTGCTCCCTGGCTAGAAGTTTCTGGTTGGTAGATGTATCAAAAGCAAGATGTGGACTCAAAAAGAAAACAAGTGTAGCAAGAAGTATTATTTTACAGTAATTTTTCAGACTGCATATTAAAATGATAAACTTTGTGATGTGATTTTTTTCTGTCAATTATTTCCTTTGATATATGCATTTTTTGATCTGTTGGTCACAGAAATATGTCTGTGTAATATCTCTGTATTTTGAGAATTGCAGGTAGCAGATGTGAGGGAGTTTGAAGACATTAAGATAAATAGAAAGGAACTGGATTAACGGCATGTTTTACTTCAGAGTTCCCTGAGTCAAGTATCAGAGAAAGGCTGCCAGCATACCTAGGAAATGTGTTATCCAACACAGTTGTTCTGATGCCCTCAAACTCTGATTTTGTAGTGGCAATGTACACAGGAACTTGCAGCTACTGAACCATACCTTGAAATACATTCATGAAATGCATAATAAAATAGTATATATGACTACATATATTATATAGTACTGAAATTCTAGGGAGGATTAATCTTATGTACTCTGAAGTTGTTAGCACATTGCTTTTATCCCCCCTGAATAAAATCTGTGAGAGTTAGATGGGTTTCTTCTGGAAATCCGTATTTTGTTTATTTGTACCTCTACACACGTTCAAAATTTTAAAAGCATATTAATATCTCGACTTCACTATTTTGTTACCGTATGTGCTGGAAATGAGTATGCTTGGTTTGGATATGTTTTACAAAGTACAGCTATGTGACTTGCATTGAATTTATGAGAATTCTGGCAGCTAAACTACTAAGCACTTGTTTGAAAAGAAGTAATGGTTAATTACAGGTGTGTTGTAGAAACAACAGTTCCTATAGCATATGCTGGACAGTATTTCGTTCAATATTAGAAAAATGAAGATGAGCAGTGGATTAAGCAGTTTAACACAGTGGGAAAAAGAACTACTTTACAAGCACTTGCTTACTCCAAAACTTCACAGTATTCTATCACATATTGCCCAGTTAACCAACTACACACTATTTTCTATTCCAAGCAATCCTGTAGCTATGGTTGATTTTAAGCAACCACTTATTGCCAGTTGTGAAAGCTGCCTAGCATCACCAGGCACTGGGTGATTTCTCAAAACACTGGCAAGACTGCTGTTCTACAGGAGAGGCACAAATGACAGTGATGTTCAGAGAACAGATTATTAATAAATCAGCAATACATCACTAAGTAAGGTATGCAGGGTTATTACTTTCTTATAGCTACATCACTCAGAGATCTAACAGTTCTATGGCTTGTTATGATGTCTGTTTCTGCACATTTTCAAGAATCGTACTCTAACTTCTAAGCAATTTCTACTTGCCTTTTGAGTACCAGTGTGTTAATAAAAAGACAAAAACACTGTAGCACAATCCTATTACAACTATTATAATGAACCAGAATTTGTGCTTTTGATGTTGAGCCTTTGAACTTTTTTGCTTTGAAATTTAGTTATAAAACATACAAGTCTACCACAGAGAACACAGCTTATCTAGAGGGAACAATACCAAAAGGGATTTTTGGAAGGGAAAAATAGACTATGCGAGACAGTAAATATTTTCCCTTGTCTCTTAATATTTTACCAAAACCACCAAGTCCTATGAGTATAGGACTAAATGGATATAATTATTTTAAGCTAAAAAGAAATAAAACAATGATATTAATATTTAAGGGATTAATATAATCTATCTCATACCTTGTTATGTGTCTGAGTTTGTCCAACCAGGATAAGGATATTTGATGAGATAATTGACAGGCAGAAATTGATTAGAATTATGGACCTCTCAGATCTGATGTACCTGTTCAAAAAAACAAAGAGAGGGAACAAATTTTCTAAAAGGAAAACAACTAGTAAGTCACACAAAGCTTTGATTTAGTTCTTGCATTAGATATTGGAGATACTCTGAAAGAGAACTGTTCCCTTTCATGTGCTCAGAAAGAGTATTAGAGTTACAAAAAAACCCCAATATTTTGATAGATATTTCACAATCTCCTCTTAGTATCTTGATATATTTAAAAATAATCTACCTATGATTCCTTTGAAAACCACTGGCAACACAGTTCTAACACCATACTGATAATAATGGGCTTACACACATTCATGTCAGGAACTTCTTATGTTCTCTGCTTGTCCCTGGGAATATCCACGGCTGGCACAGACCACTCACAATTACTAACTTCAGCAAAAATATGGTGATTTACATAAACAGAAGATTTGATCCACGATGCATAAATAAGGTGCAAGTTGGTGGATGATACTATGGCAGTGAATTTTGAAACATGTTATTAGGATGAGGATAACATTAATCTTGATGTTCCAATAGTAGTGTAATATCTTCACAAGACAGAATGCCAAAAAATATCCAAATGTGTACAGAAAGATTAAATTATAGCAGTGAACATCACAGTCACCCTTGCAAACTTATCATATTCATTTTTCAAATATGCTTAAGATGAAAAAGTCAAAAAGTCTTATCACATATTTGCTTTCAAGATGCAAGTGTTTTCATTTTTCTGTATACATCCTTTTGTATGCTACAGGACAGAAAGAGAATGATTATGGTTACAAGTGAAGTACCTTTCTGACCTGATTTCTAGAGCTGTTAACAGTAAATGTTGACTACTAAAATAAATGAAAATTAAGGGTGCTCAGTTCCTCTGAAGACCATGCCATATCTGAATATATTCTACAACCTGTACTATACCCTTCTCAGTGGAGTTCAGTTAATATTGCTGTCTCTTCCTGAGATGTACACTCATAGCTGACTCTGAGGAAGTAATAAAAAAAGCTGTTGAACCCACAGGAAATGCTGAGCTTTGGACATGAATTAAATTAATTATAGTCCTTTTTGCTTGCATATCAAGAGATACAGCATTACATTTTTTTGGTTAGACAGAACAACCCTAATACCACAATCCACATTCTTCCTTAAAATATAACAACACTCTTAAGGCTAGTTCTACGTGTTTGCAAACAAACACAAGAAGTCAAATGCCTTTGTTCACACGGAGAGCACTCTGCTACTTTGTAACTTGTTAACTACTGATTCACCTGGGCCAATTCCCAACACTGAGTGCCCATGGATTACAAAGAACCTTACTGGTCAAGTAAATACAGTGCAAAAGGAGCTCACAGCATTGACTTAAGCCATAACACAACATTTTATCTTCACCTAAAAGTTCACAGAATCATAGAATCATAGGAACGCTTGGGTTGGAAGAGAACTTAAAATCACCCAGTTACAACGCCCTGCCAAGGGCAGGGACACATTCCACTGGACCAGGTTGCTCAAAACCCCATCCAAACTGGCCTTGAACACTTCCAGGGATGGGGCATCCACAACTTCTACAGACAACCTGTTCCAGTGCCTCACTACCCTCACAGTAAAGAATTTCTTCCTAGTATCTAATTTAAATAATGGAGTAGACCAGTTCCACTGAGCATGACAGTATTTCTATCCAAGTGCTAAATATATCAAGGAGTGCAAAAATAACACTATAATTCTTCAGATGGGAATTATATCCTGAAATACTCTCATTCTTAGTTTTGACAGACAAGAACTGATAATTTTTATAGTCTTTTATCACAACTTATGTAACTAGATATTCTTAATAATTATATATATTTCTAATCCCGAGTCTCTGTGGTACTTAAGAGTGATAGAGAAATGGGTGTAAAATTATCAAGCTGCTTCTAAAAGCAGAACTCTATTGGTTGATTTTATATTACTCTAGAATCTATTGTTTCATCCCCTTGTTTCTTATTACTTTCATAAGAACCTATTTTACTTTAATTATTGAAAAAAGTTAAATGAGAATCCATGTTCACTTTTAAAAAATATTTTTTACTTTGCATGACTTTTCACCTTACTTTTCTGTTTCTTCTAGACTAAGACATCATGCTACTTGTCATTACTTCTCAGATTAATTTACTTCATGAGTATTTATTGCACTTTTAAGTCAATACAGTATTTTAATAGTGTAAACTCAGGATGGAAAGAAAATCTATCACCGGAATGCACCACCGCACGATTTAAGACTATTTAATTTTGTGGTCTTTATTCAAACTTATAACTGATGTGAACAGACTAAAAATCAGTTGACTGAATGTCCCTAAATGTGCCACTTTGATATTATTTTATTTCTAAGTTTTGTTTAAAAAAGTTAATGGGAAAAAAGCAGCTAAAGGTATAGGCCAGAAGCCTCACATGAAATATATCACACAAAAGAATCCTGTATTTAGCACTATGAATACCCCACCAAAAGAGTAATAGCATTCCCACTGAAGTGGAGAATGAGAAGAGTGGATGATACCATCATCAGCAGGCCTATACAGTAAAACTGATCAATCATATCAACAAATGCATCAAAGCATGCACTACATTCTCCTCTTTTTTTTTTCCCCTCGCTTTTCAAACAATAAATGTGGGCTCTCTTTATGTTTTAATGAGAGCTCTTTAATGCTCTCTTTAAACTGCAATTCAAATAAATATAACAACATCTTTACATTTAGCTTTCTCAACCTGTTACATACCTCCATAATGCTGCATAGACAACTGCTAGAGTGATCAAGGCCAAGCAGGAAAGACCACTGCCTACTATTAAGGTCACTGAGGGTGTACCAGATGATTCCATGATCTGTAAGTTACAACAGGCAACCATGAAGAAAAAACATCCTCCAGCAATTAAACCAATGAGTCAAATACAAAAAAAAAAAAAAGGGCAAAAAGAGCAAAATTAAAAGCAGACAAACTATCACAGATAGTTTCGGTAATAGTTATGAAGAAGAAATCAACTTAATTCCAAAACTGATCCCTACATAACTCTGAGATCTGCTTAATACATTCCTGAGGCCTCTGAGCTTTAAAATGCCTTGTAATACCATCAAGATACTTTGAAAAATAAACTAGTAATATTACAGTGTAACAGGAGACCATGATGTTAGCACAAGTTTAAATGACTCTCCAGTTAACATCAATTAAAAGGTATGCTTCTCCTCTGAAGTAACAATATTTAGAATTGTGCATTAAACAAACAGCTTGGTTTCACTTTAATATATTGAAGATCTCCAGTAATTTGTCCCATAATTTGATTCATGCTTGTTGCAGAATGACCAAACTTTCTGACTTTTAATAACTTTGACTTCAATCCACTATTCTCACATACTTAATTTCCTTGGGCCTATGACTGCCTAGAAGGAATGGCAGGATATCTATGGCAACAGTATCATAAGCCTTCATAAAAAAAGCTACAAATTCAGAATTAATTCCTTTTTACTCTGTGTATTAATAAAAATGAAAATAAATGAATGACCTTGAAAACAAACTAGCTTTCCCTCCTGTAAGGGAAACTATTATCCTCAGATATCAGGTCAGCTTTTTTCCTCTGTATATACATGTAGTCATGTTCTGAAATAGACATGGGTTTTTCTAATAAATATGGAAAAAATTTAGATCTAAAAGTTTTAAAGGATATCATGCCTGCTTTACCTAAATGCTTTTTAAGCTTCAGGGATGTATTGTAAACTACATTTATCAAGATATCTTTTGTCACCCAAATAGGATATAAGACAGATGTACCTTTTAGGCCAGATCTCAGGCAGAAAGTAGTATTTTATTTCAACCACTTTTTTCCCAAATGGATTTACTTTGCTATTAAAAATAGTCTGTTCGTATGTTTCCAAACCCAGGAAAATTAAATCCTGCTTTAGCAGGATAACTTCACAAATATTTGCTTTTCAGCTGCTTTTACGTTCAATAATATTGGGAGTGTCTGCTCATGCACTTAATGTCCCCTCTTTCTCATGAAAACTTGATTATTTTTCTTACATCATATCAACAGACTACACAGAAAATCTGTGCTGAAAATGTCCAATGCAGATCTGCAATCTGTTTAACTACAGTATCTCGGGTTTTCCTACCAAGAGCAATAATAGAGACCTGGACGTTCCCTTAATCGTTCAATACAAAAGTTTTCTGCACATTTGCACCACGATTACAAGGCTTTCTCTAAAAAAATTATAGAGTTCGAGAGCATGCAAATTACACTAGGATTTAGTTGTATCTCAGAATGTGGAATTCATTTATCTGAGACACTGTAGGCACCAGGAGACTAACATTTGATTACCAGCAATATTAAACAATTCCTCAACGTCTGCAATATACCTGAGAGGAAAGCTGGACCAGCTTCCCCCTCCCCCCGCAGTCCCCCCCGCATTCCCTTTTGCATTAAAACTGGATTTCCCCCCCCTCTTTGTTACTTACTATTTCTCTAGGTTGCTGAGCCAAAATGGCGAAGGTAGAGAGACGATCACATAAGCATTTCGTATGGGATGCATCGGTAAGCACAGTTTTACATCCCTGGGTGGACCAGGTTCCCAAAGAGTCGTTCCTGCAAAGGAGACAGAGAGGAGGGGGTGGGGGAAATGGGGGTAATTACGCCTGACGGCCGGTTCCGTGAGGAGACAATGCAGCGGGACCGCGAGGAGCGCCGCGGAGTTGGCGGGCAGCGGCGGGGACTTGTTGTGGGGCAGGGCGGGCAGGGCGCGGAGCTGTCCGGGCGGCGGTGCTGAGCTGAGCGCCGGGCGCTGCTGCGCCGAGCCCCGCCAGCCGCGGCAGCAGCCGCCCCCTGCGCTGCCAGCCACCTCCGAGCCTCACCAGAGCACTGCGAAAAACTCATCGGGGGAAGAGGGGGAGGCTTTGTTTCTCTCTCTCTCTCTTTTTTTTTTTTTCTTTTTTTTTTTTTTTTCTTCTTTTCCTACCGGCTCTGTTTCTGGCCTTTTGCGAGAGATGAAATGTTCTGTAGTTGCGGTGTCTTTTCTGGTCCCTTTCTTTCTCCGCTCCCCAACCCCAACCCGCCCCCCCCTTCGCGTGTGTGGCTAGGTTAAAAGCATGTGGTTCTCAAACGGCTGTCTGGGTTATGCCAGTTGGACCGCGAGATGCCCGATCTTCTGTTCTGACTGCTATTTTTGCTGAGGATTTGGGATTTTTTTTTTTTTTTTTGGTTGTTGTTTTTAGCTAGCAGCCTTAGGAATTTCACCCTGGAAACGGCAGCATCAGATGCCTCCAACTCTTGCCTTAGCTCCAGCAGAGGGGTGGATTTCAGTACAGCAGTACACATCACCAAAGAGACACACGAGTTCGCCCTCCAGACATCACTCAGTCAACCCGTCTTTCCCTGACTCCCTCCCCCTTCTCGATTCTTTTTCTTGGGGTGGCAGCACCAAGCTAACCCCAAGCCAAAGCAATCGTTTGGTGGCACCTTTCACCAACCACCCCTAAACAAAACATGATGATTAACACAGCCCCCGAATTCAATTAGACATTCAATATGCTAATGCGAGGTCTGAAACCCACCCCAGCAGAACAATAAAAATGGTATCAACCCACGTTTTCTTTGTGCAAGCAAGACGAAGGAGAGGGAGAGACAAAAAATCATCTCTCCTGTTTTCTGAACTGCAGTGGGGAGGGGGAAATATTTTCTACAGGAAAAAGGGCTTGGTTTCAACTAAAGCAAACATATTATCTTTACATGTGTTATATTTAGAGAACAACTGGGTTTCTTTCATCTTTTTTCTCCTCCTTTCCTGTCCAAGGAGCAACTGCAGTGACTCTGCTGCCAGCAGCAGCATGTGTGCTGTCAATTCCTGTCCATTTCACCTCAGGTCACTAAATGACTTAAAAAAAAAAAAAGAAAAATGAAGGTCAAAGAAAGAAGGAGGAGGAATAAAAATTTCCAGTCCCTGTGACCACCCTTGTTTCACCTCTTCTGCCTTGACAACACACCTCTGTAAGTGATTCTATATGCCAGGGCCCTCATGCAAAGGCAATTTGTTATCCCAAGCCTGCTCTCAGAGTGCAGTTCACCCCAGGCCACCTCAGCATTTTGTGCCACTAGTTTTTGAACACACCAGATGTAACCCTTACACACTATTGTCTTCGAAACAGAATCCTGTAATAAAACAAAACAAACAGCGACTGAAGGAAACAACTGAGAGAAAATCACCAATTCTTCAAGCCACTAAAGCAGTTTATTAGCTTTCCCTTGCAAATTGTGTCTTTCAGAGAGCCACAGGCTAAATCAACATCCACTTTGAAAAATAGAGTTACATATTTTAAACTCAGAAGCATTATCTTCTGGATAACTTAAACAATTTATTTTATTAGCTTTCTTGTCTCTTATTGTGGCACACAGTTCAGGCCAAATGAAATGTGTTTATCTTTGCTGATTAAATATTAAGGATTTATAGATTAAGAGAAATTGACATATTTAAAAACAAAAGGATGGTATTATTCATCCTGAGAATAAGATTTAATAAATTGAATTCGCCCTATGCTGAAAACATTGGATGCACAATACATCCAGTTAGCACTAAATGCTTGTGGATGGTGTCCAATGCACAAGAGTTAAGCAAGTTCTAATTATAAAACCACAGACACCAGTTTAGTTTAAAACAAAGCATCTGTTAAAATTATAGCAATATCTAAAGTACTATAAATCATGGGCAGGTGAGCAGGTTTACACTGGCTCATTCAGTTCTTCAAGTCACTTGCACAAATACAAATTTCCAGTCAAAGAGTAACTGAGGCACAAATACAATACATATTTTGCAAAAGTTTTTCAATGCTACTGAAAATTTTGTAGAATTTCCAAAAGCAGTCTGAAATGAACAAAGCAGTCTAATTGGATTCCAAAATAAGACATCATGGCAGGAACAGAGTCAGTCTAATATGGACACGTTTTACATTTTATTGTTCATTTTTTTTCAGTGATACACTTCAATTTCTTACTGAACAGCATTATGTTTTTATATGTTGCAGATCAAAATTAATTAGAAAAGTTCCTTCTCTCTTCTAATCAGTGTCGTTAAAAAGAAAAAAAAGGCTCATTAATAAATATATTTGTAGTCTGTTGAAATTTTGGCTAACAGAAGCTCCACAGAATGTTACACTAAGTCCATGAAAGAGACTGAGTGATGAGCAGGACCAGAAGGAAAGTGGAACTGCAATTTGTTGCATGAGGCTTATGCCAGCAGAACAGCAAATACATGATTACTAATTCCCTCAGAGATGCTGGTAATTTTGACTTGTTGCCATAAAATAACGATTTGGTTTTAGGTATAAGTAAATAAAGAATGGAAATACGAAATTAAAATGGATATATTGCATTTAGTACATCTCAATGCAACACTTTTTATTCCATCTATGATCTGTCCCTCTTGCAACACAACTCTTCTGGTCTAACCAGAATCCATCTCATACTTAGAAGCTTTATTCCTTTTTGGTGTGATTTTCTTTGACTATGTGTCTAACATTTAGGGTTATCATATGAATATGCAAAAGGGCACCTATTATTCCTGTGGATCTTTCTTGTTATGCAGAAAGCTATAAAGGAGTGACAGGTACTATTAACACATGTTCTATTTATATCAAGGGAAATTATTGAATTGAAAATATCTAGCAAATATAGATGTAGGTTCATGCCCATTATTGGCAATTTTTGTACTCTTCTACTGAGATACAGATGATTTAATCAACCTGGCAGAACTCCCATGATAGAAGCAAAGGAATTCCCAAGAAGCACAGATTCACCATCGCAGATCTTGTGTCATCCTGCAGTTGAGGCAGGGAAAAAGGCAGGAGAATCAGGGAAAAAGGGGGAAAAAATGTCTAAGCAGGATGTAATTTGGAGCCTATGGATCTATAGCTAATACAGCATATGGACCAAGTACACCCTCAGCTCCAACATTTATCTGTAAGTGTGCCCTTCTCCAAGTAGTCTTGCAGCTAGTGGAATGTGGGAGTGTCTTTTCACTTTTCACAGTTTAAGGTGAACTTCCTGTTCTATGCTACAAAAACTATGACCAAATGATTTACAGAAAATTATTTTGATAGTGTATTGTATAGAAGGGAAAAAGCGTGAGTTTTACTCACATAATGTATTACGCAATATTGTATTGCATAATTATGCTCACTACTGAAAAAATGATATTAGTATCTCAGATAGCAAAATGGAAATGTAGTTTATAAGACAGGACCATCTTCATAATACAAAAAATTCACTCATGACACAATTGCGTACCTGACAATGACAATCAGGCCACATTTTATATTCTAGAAACTGTTTCTCTTATTTTGCAGTATTTGCCTTGGTCTCATGGCATGATTAACTGCTTAGTATTGGTTTTTTATTAAAATTAATAGTATACACCTTTCACTAATTGCATTGGTTTGTTTACTTTAACTTCCTGATATATAAAAATCTGTTTTTATTTTGTTATCAGTCACACTCACTTAATAAAGGACTTTACCTCATACCATACACTGTCTACTTTATTAGTGTATTTTGAAGAAATGTTTTTCAAATGAAAGATTTTAATTTTTTTAATGGAGATTCTGTGAGACAAAGGAAGCTAACAACACCTAAGCAAACACTTTTCCCCAGACCAGCAACTAGTAATCCAAGTAGTTGCCTGGGTTTTGATCATCATAAACAGAGTTAACATCTTGCTATACATCTACGATGGTAGCCTATTCTAGTAATTTCTTTGCTGATTGATAACTGTGGTCAAATTAGGATAAGAAAGTTTTTTGTTATATTACTTAAATAACAGCAAGAATCTGATATTTAAGTATTTAATTACAGCTTTGTAGAAAGCAAACTACATGGAATTTAAGAAATTATAGTGTTATTTCTGCCGAGATGATTTTAATTAATTCTTGTGTATGTAAATTTCTATTTTTTTTTTTTTTTCTGTTCAACTAGATGCTGTTTTTCCTTTAGGACAGAGTTTGGTATTCCAACTCCATTTTCAGTAAAGAATGACATATAATGATAAGAAGCACATGGAAAATGCAAACATCAGATTTTTTTTAGCTAGCAAAAGGCAGGGAAAAAGCTCGTGGCCCTTATGAATGGCAGGTTATAAACATCCCTGTGCCTGTTCAGATGTGCCAGCTGGCACATAAATGAAGTCCTTCCCACAGCTGCTTGCTTCTTTACACCTGGACCTAAAATCCCAGGGAAGTCATAGGAAAGGCTCCACTGCAGGACTCTCCTTTCACTTGCGCATGTTCATACATCTGATACATGACCTAACTCTTAGCATGCACAATTTCTTCTGTGGTCAGTCTTATTCCTACCAGCAGTATATGGCAACCTCTAGTTTATCACCACAGTCTTTCCTAAAGTAAAAAAAAAAAAAATAGGAAAAAGAGAAAAAAATAGGACAAAGAAAATGTGGATATCAACACACTTTCCTTAATAATGTCACACATAAATTTACAGTTTAAAAAAACTATTGTTTACCCTGAAATTGTTAATACTATTAACATTAGGTCATTATGATTTAGGGCTTTCTTTCCCCTCACAGAATTTAAAAAGCATGAAATTGTGGAAATTAAAAAAATAAAATTGAAAAAATTAACTGCCTTAAGACTACATATCTAAAATACTGCAAATGTCCCAAAAATGATGTCTACATTTGTGTTGTATCAGAAGAACGAGCTGGGTGATGAATATCCTGCAATTGGATTTCCATCCAGAATACTATAGGGAGTTCATTTTCCCAAAGACTAAGGCCACTTTTCCAGTTCAGACATAGAATTGTTTAATTGTCTTCAAAGACATACTTGTGAATATCTTTTCTGTCAAAGAAAACAGAAATCTTTGAAAATTTAATTTTCTCACTCCTCTTTATATTAAAAGTAAATCCTATATAAATAATTGTTTTGTAAAACAAACATGTATCTTGTCTGAAAACCAAGTTTTATTTTAATATGATTTACACTAGAGATATTAAATCCTAAAAAGTAGAATTTGTAACAGAGTCACTGTAGCTATAAGCATATATTGTTAGATTAACTTTCTAATAATGTACAACTTAAAGAAAGTTCCATGGGAAGGATCAAAAATCAGCTTGGATATCTATTTGGCTACTATAAATAAAAGATTAATCAAAACAAGAGTTATGGAAGTGAGTATTAATGCTTGTGGAAATATTTTATTGCACCCTATGTTTCCCTGTCCATACAGTTTAGGGTATGATCTAACACACAGCATGTTTGAACTGTGCTGTAATCAATAGTTACTCTTCTAATAGCATACTGCTAGTGTATCAATGTGTAAAATGAAATGAAATTCTAAATAAATTACATGACAAAACCAGGATGAAACAAATACTGGAAATTTCCTGCCTCCTACTGCATTGTTCTTGATTAGTGGTCCTCTGTACTACTGCTGTTACACAGACTTATCATTATTTGAGTTATGGGATTCATTCACATTTTTGAACAACATTGGATAAATGACAATCCTTCAGCTCTGTTTCTGTGTCCTAACAAGCCTGGTGGATTGCATTTGAACAAGACCATTTTCCCCTCTTTCTCAACACTATAAAGAAAATCTCCTAAGAAGATGAGTATTGGTGCATCAAAAACTTTGAGGGAAATCAATCACTTTCTATAGCTTTATCTCTGCCTGACTCTGTAGATGGTCTCAGAGAAAGTACTGTTGAAGTACTGGGCATTCCCCCTGTGTACACTCTGCCAAAGAATGTTGGTATCTATTTAGAATTTTTGAGAACTATGTCTTCTTTCCTCATGGACCTCCAGAATGACTGGTGCAGACAAGAGGCCCTACTTCTCTTCCAGGTTATATTGTTCCTTCCTATCTTGTCTAGGAAATCTTGTTGAGTTCTTAGAAACTATGCGAAGCAAAGTTCTTACAGACTCGACCAGACTTATTGTGTCAAATTGACAAACCATACTATTTGTGAATCTATGTTCATGAAAGTTCCTATTGACCTTGATAAGATTTGGTGTTTTAACAGTAAACCACATTATTTGTGAATCTGTGTTCATGGAAGTTCTTATTTACTTTGACAAGATTTATAGTGTTGAACTGGTAAGCCACACAATTGATGAATCTGCAATTGAGAATGATACCCACAGTACTGGTGCATCTGAGATCTCACTGAATGCAGACTTACCATGCTGAATTGGTTATAATCAGAAATTAAGCCTAGCTGCACCCAGCCCCTTTGATGTCTGAAGACTAGCTGGAAAGCAAAAGGGTTTATTTTCCACCCAATTTCTATACTCTTAATGCAACACACTTCTCATAAAATCAGTAAAATCTTTCATGTTCTTTTGTTTAGACTATAAATATGTATGTAGCTTTATGGTGAACTAAGGAAAAAATTGTCATGTAGTGCTTTCCAATTGATCAACCTACAAAATCTTTCATACTGTACTATTATTCACATGGACTCCTAGCAAAAAGCAACCTCATAAATTGTCTATGGCCAGAGGCTGGGAAAGGTTAGGGGCTCAAAAGTTTATCCTGGAAATTAAGAATGTCAAAACCTGGTATCTGTTTTTAATGTTTCTTCCAAAAGACAAGCAATAAAGCACAGTATGATTAGTTCAGGTTTCAAGGCCAGCATGACCAGCAGGGAGAGCAACAGGTGTGAAACAGAACTGAGGGGAAGAGAAGATACTGGGCTTCCGTTGGTGTTACTATTACAACATCCTATGCTATCCTACATTACATGGGCAGACAAAACTAAAACCATTACATGTCCAACCTCCTCAAACCATGCTTTGGATCAGGCTCCAGAGATACTGACCATAATGTAGGAAAAAAAGTTCAGACACATAATAAGAATGGCTAAAGCAAATATGCTAACTGGTCAGACACCGAAATGATGCTTGTTGCTGTGGTGATGCATGTGAGAGCTGAGGTCTCCTTTAAAGCCAGATGTTTACACACTACCTTTGAAAATCTCAAGTTAGGTTCACCTCAAAGATGGACAGTGGAGAGTCTCCCTTTTATCTTGCAGCTCAATGGTTCTGAGAAGATGTGAGTTCAATTTCATGCTGCTTTTGAGGGGTGTTGACTAGATATAGATTTGCAGCAGATGACCTAACCCCAAATGACAGCATATTCTAGAGTAAGAGTACCCTCACCCCTTCCTGTTGAAGTAGAATTATGCATTGGGTCAGAAGGTAAAGCAAACCATGGACTTTGTAGCTATAGTGAAAGGAGACAGGGTTTGGCATCTGTATTCCAGTTCCTGCCCCATTCAATGTTACTTACTCTGCAGATTGAGCATTCAAACTTCAGTATTACATATTCTCTGAAGATCCCCAGGTTTCATATTTGTTCCTTCATATCTTAGCTGTATGACTAAGAACCCTCATAGTTGTCAGCATCTCCTCCCCTGTATCTTGTGATACCACCTGCTGCTCTTACACAATCCTACTGTGTATCCTACAACTGTTATCCATGGGTTCTCTGAAGAACATGCTGGGGGCTATGCCAGTAGGAGATAAATTATTGCTTTAATGTACAATTTTAAAGAAAGAACTAAAGACCTTCTTCTGTCTCCTTACACTTCAAAAACAAACTCAACTCAAGCCAGACTGAGATAAAACAAACAACCAATCAAAAAATAGGGCACAGTTACAAATGTTTATAAGAAAAAAAAGAAATAAAATAAAACTGACATTTGCTCTACTGACATGGAGATTATGTATCCCCTTTTATCCAGCTGTTAGTCTGCAAGATTTCTTAAGAATTCAGTTTACAAAGAGTTCTATTTTCTCTATATGTTAGGCCTCAGGTTATGTCCTTTTTCTTGTGTAAGACACTTGCTTTTTATAACCAATCCCTTTTTTTGTAAGTCCTTCCCAGAAGCCTAAACAGATCTAATCTGTTTTTCTTCAAATGCATTGATTTCTTTCTTATTTGGGAGATTATCTGACCACCGCTTTTAATTAAAATAAGTATTCTTTTTCTTCCTTAGAGATGCCTCTTTTTTAGATCAGATGTTATCTTTTGAACCTGACTGGTCAATTAACAACTGCTTCAATAAGAGTAAACCTTATCTCCCTATTCTCACTTTGGTGAGTCAGCATGCATCCTGACTGAATCTCCACCAAATCTTTTACTGGTTATCAGGCTGCACATTAAAAACACATTTGATACAAACACCTCAGTAGGAATAACTTGCTATTGGCTCTTGACTGAGACTAGACACATAGTATTAAGCCAGTTTGAGGTGACAAAGGGATTGTAGGGTCTGATGCTTTTTACATGTTCGGTTAGATATTTTCTCTTCAGCGAAAATCTTAACTACAGAATGTAAAACAGAGTAATCAGGCAATCAATATTTAGTTATAATAGGAAAGGATAGGATTACTGGTAAATAGAGGGAATTGGAGTAGCCTCCTTGTTCCAAAATGCCCTACAGCCTCAAGATTTCATTCTTATAGCACAGAGATTTCATTCTTACAGCACAGAGATTCCTCTCAAAAAGGTTCTGAATCTTGCAATGATGAGACCCCCCACCCTGGGTCTCTCTCATCTTGGGTGAGCTTTCTAACCATTGAACTATCAGACAAAAACCCTACAGTATAGGGCTTCATACATGTGCTGTCCATATTTTATGCATCAGCCAATTCACTGTTATGTAAAAGCCACAGTCAAGACTGGCAGAGAGATAACCTGCTTAAGTACCTTGATGAGAGTTGATGCTAACGTTCTTCTGAGCATTTTGGAAGAAAGACCTGATGGCCAAAACAGCTTAACATAAAACTCAAAAGAACCCCTGGGTTTAAGATTCTCCGGAGTTGTACAATGGCTGGAGAGGAGGTCTGGCAAAGCCCATGAAGGATGAAGTGGTGGGTATCTCCCTATCTCATATAATAACTGAAACTTAATTAAAATGGGGCAATGCAACAAATCTGAGAAAGCAGTTGAGATGCACTGGCTTTGTATAATACCAGCTATGAGCAAATGTAATGCAATACAGCTAAACACAAAGCTTTTTTATAGGTTTTGTGATCTGGTTAAAAATCAAAACTAAACAATCCAGATGTTGCTAAGCTGGTAGATATAAGAGTATATTAGAAAACTCTATAATTCACAGAGCTAACTTCTGTATCACTATACAACAATGCATCTTTTTTGTCTTAACAATTTTCACTTTTATTTTAAGATGTGGGAAAATCACTGTAGTTGGAGTCAAACAAAGTCAAGCACAGATTTAAGAAATGGAGGTTCTCTTGTTAAAAGAAAAACAAAATGCAAGAGACACCTCCTTAGTGTATTTTTTTAGCTTCTTCTAAGTTAGTCTTAGCACTAAGGTTCTTGTCTTTCAGTCAGGTTTATTACATTGGGACTTATTAAAGTGTCTGCTCAGCTTCCAAACTCAAAATGGTTTGAATGTAGCCTCTTTAGACTCCAGCCATGTGAGGTACTGCTCATCTGAATCTTCCTGAGTGTTTGTATTTACCAACCAACTGCCCAGAAAGGTAAATTACAGCTAAATTATTTTTAAATACCTCTTCACACCTGTGTAATGGTAGCATTGCCTAAAAAAAAGCCAGCTGATGATGATAGTCTCTGGAGATAACACCCAAAGTGTTTCACTGAGGTTTTGGCTAGGAGTGCGTGGAAGAAGGGTACATGCATCACACTGCACAAAACATGAAAACAACTGGGGAAAGAGTGATGGTCTGCACGGTGCCACATCCGAAGAGCGAGCTTTATGTCCTAGGGATTGTGGCCACTAAATGGCTTGTGATGCAGAAGAGGCCACTGTGGTCCTCAAGGCCCACGAGTGGATTCTGTGGACATGCTTCAAATTTAATCTGCACATGTACAATATGTTTGATGCACTCACAATGCAACAGATAATTTGCATTTGTAATAACAACATATCTGGAAGTCTCAGAAAAACTTACTGCACTGAACAATACAGGATTTAAGCTCTCTTACTCCTCTGGTAAATCCCTTTCAGCTAGTCACATGCCAGATACAATGTTTAGACAAATGTGACTGCTGGCATTAAAAACTGAATAAATTGTTTAGGAGATTGGACAAGTGCTTTTTTTTGCAGTCTAAAAAAAGGGGATAGAGGAGGTGTTGGGGAGTATGTGCCTTAAGTAGGTGCCAAAAAAGTGCCTGTCTGAACAAATAAGTAAAGATTACTAGCCTATCCACTTTAATCTTCTCAGAAATTGTTTGTTTGTGTGTGTCTCCCTGATGGGAAACAGCAGCAACACTCTACAGGTACTGTAGAGAGTTGTAACAATGGGGATGTCTTCTGTCCACTGACAAAGTTGGTATAGTCTTCAGCCTTCAGATATGGTAGAAAAGGACTGAAGTAATAATAATCAATGTCAGTACACTAATGATTATGTAGCTTTCGTCTGAAAGCCTTGAAACAGAGACAGACAGTATCATACTGAATCTCAACATAAGGCAGAGATCAGCCCTAGGACTGAAGGCCAAAACCAAAATATGAAGGTAAATTACTTCTAAATTCAAAAGAGATACAACCAAATACAGTGCTATACTTATTTACTTCTATCTCCACATAGAGGTAGAGATGCTTGCAGTACTTATCATCTTCATAACACTGTATCACTTAGGATATTGAAAATATGTGTATCTAAAACATATACCGTAAAATTATTCAGTTAATGTTGCGGCTTTTTGCTCTCATTGGCATGAAAGGCATATCTCATGATGTCTGTCTGTCTGTCTGTGGTGTGTCACATAGATGTGGCATGCTTTAGCTGAAAACTCCAAATCTGAAATGCCTTTCCCTTCAGTCAGATACAGCATTGCAAAGAGAAACTGCTTCAGAGCCTTCTTACATTTTGAAGTAATTTACATTCTGTTATGTTCTCATGCTACTTGATGTTTTAAAAGTGCAATAAATAAAGAATACAATTAATTTGGATTACACTACTTGATCTGAATTATACACAGGCTACATAGTACATGAAACTTAGTAGCTAGAATATATCTCCTAGAAATTACATAATGAGGGCAGTTGCAATTATTGTCTGTGCATGTATAGTATTCAGAGAGTGTCATGAATCCACCCCATGTCAGTGCTGTGTATTGATTGGACCTGTCAACTTCAATGGAATATCCTCAGTACAACTCACATCAGAACCTGGCACTATATTTTGATCTCTCAGACAGCTAAATGATATCCAAAATTACATATAAGCAAACATCTTTCTACTGACTATGCATTGGAGAAAACTCATGCGTATATTTTAATTGAAAGATGCTGGAGCATGTCAAGTGCATGATGTGTTCTTCAGTTACATTAGTTTTTGGCAGGGGTTTGGAAATAGCAAAACAGAAAATATGACTACGCCACTCTAAAAAAGTCTGTGGTATGCCCACATTTTGAATGCAGTATGCAGTTCTGATCTCTTCCTTACTCTAACAGATCTAGTGGAACTAGAGGGATCTCTGGAGAACATGGGACAGCTTCTATAAGGTAAGTCCCTTCAGTCTGGGTAAGAGGTGGTTGAGGGAGCTCTGATAATGTTTATAAGAGTGCCATGGTAAAAGTGAACCAGAAATGATTGTTATTCCTTGTAATATATGATCTACAGGCATTAAATGAAATTATTAGATTGTATATTTAAAACAAACAATAGAAGGCACATTTTTTTTGTCTCACAGAGCATAGTTAAACAATGGAAATTATCACCACAGGAGGTTATAAATGACAAAAGATTATGTGAACTGAAAGAGCGATTAGATAAGCTCATAGACAAAAAAATATTTTAAGGCTACAGCACACAAAGATAAAAAATCTGAATGTACATCCCAAAGCTGTTGGAATTTAAGATGTATACTAGGGGAATAGCTATTAAATAAGTACCTTGCTATTAAGTACTCTTCTAGGCATTTGTTAACAGGTTTTGTAGCAGGCAGGATGCTGGGGCTAGACTAATCTTTTGCCTGTTCAGCCCAGCTTATGCTTAAATTATTATTCCTGGTTCAAAGTATTTGCTTTCAAACGAATCGCATTTCAGTTTGCTTCTTGTTTTACACTGCAGGTTAAGTAATTGAGGCGAGCATCTCCACTGCTGGCACAAATAGCAGTGGTGCTCTCCAGTGCAGTGCACAGTGGGGTTTCTCAAACCAGGGGAATATCAGGGGAGCTAAGAGAGCTGCCAGGAGCCCGCAGCCTGTGTGGTGGTGGCTGGCAAGACCTGGGCAGCGCCAGAAGCAACAGTGACCAAGCCCCACCCCCCCTCCCCCACTAAAAGAATCCCTCAGGGAGCACTACCAGTCAGGGAATGGCAGGGAAGTTGGTGCAGGGTTTGCAGGAAGGGCACAGAAGCCCTGCAAGCTTAACCAGGAAGAAGTGGCATCCACCTGGCAGAAAGCAACGGCCTCTCAAAGCTCTGCACCCAGCATGACTGATGCAGCTGCCCACGGTGCTTCAGGGGAAACATGCTGACACGCAGGAGTCAGCTGCAGGGTGTGCTCTGCAGAAGGGAGGAGTGAGCACAGCTCTTGGGAGATGCACCCAGCTAGAGGAATTCCTTTCATTACTAACAGACCGTGAAAGAGAGACACCTCTGGAATTTCACCCTACTTTCCCTGTGACAGGTCTGACAGGCAGACAGGATGCACAATATGGAGGATTCCCTGTCCACTTGCACCCTGGCTGAACACAGTTACTTAAGAGACAGGGAGCAAAGACAACAAGTTCCTGCCCAGAAAAGCAGGCACATTTTCTCTGTGACTTTTCAGGTGCCCTGGCCTAATAGTGTGAGGCTTTGCAAGTGGAACTGAACAACTGCAAGGATGATGGGTCATCTAGCTTGGAAGGGTCACCGAAGTCCTGAATGAAAAAGGAGTCCAGGAAGACCAGACATTTCACAAGAAGGAAATCTTAAAGATGCAGGAGCAGGCCAATACCATATGCCAAAAGACAAACTGGAGGAAAAGACTGCTCTGTTTGAACAGAGAACTTTGGCTGGAACTCAGGATAAAAACAGGGAGTGTATCACCTTTGAAAGAAGGGGTGGGGAACTCAAGGAGACTACAAGGATGCCATGAGGTTATATAAGGAGAAACTTAGAAGGGCCAAAGCTCAAGTAGAATTTAATCTGGCTACTGTTGTAAAAGACAACTAAAAAACACATCAGCAACAGATGGAATCCACTAAAGGGTACTGAGGGAGCTGGTGAAAGCATTCACCAATATACTTACAACTATTTACCAGCATTCCTGGCTAACCAGGGCAGTGTCAACTGACAGGAAGTTGGCATATGTGACTTCCAGCTACAAGGTGGACCAGAAGGAGGATACAGAGAACTACAGGCCTGTTAGCATGGCCTTGATGCTGGGGAAGGTCATGGAGCAGATCATCCTGAGGGCCATCACACAGCAGGTACAGGGCAACCAGGGAATGAGGCCCAGCCAACATGGGTTTAGGAAAGTCAGGTCCTGCCTAACCAACCTGATAGTTTGCAACCAGGTGACCTGCCTAGTGGATAAGGGAAAGGCTACAGCTGTAGTTTTCCTGGATATTAGTAAAGCCTCTGACACTGTGTCCCATAGGATTGTCTTGAAGAAATTAACTACTTATAGCTTGGATGGATGGACTGTTTGCTACATAAAAACTGGATGGCTGTCCCAAGAGAGTGGTGGTCAGTGGAGTCAAATCCTGGTTGCAGATGGTCACTAGTGGAGTTTCTCAGTTCTCTGGGGCTGGTCCTGCTTAAAATCTTCATCAATGTTCTGGATGAGGGAATTGAACTCAATTAGTTCACAGATGATGTCAGTTTGGGTGGGAGTGTTGATCTGCTGGAGGGTGGGAAGGCTGTACAGAGAGATCTTGACAGACTGAATCGATGGGCTGAGAATGATAGCATGAGGTTCAACAAGGCAAAGTTCCAAATCCTGCACTTCAGATACAACAACCCCATGAAGTGCTACAAGCTTGGAAGAGTGGCTGGAAAGCTGCTCAGCAGAAAGGGACCTGGGGCTGCTGCTTGACAGTGGCTGAGCATGAGCCAGCAGACTGCACAGGTGGCCGAGAAGGCCNTGACATTAGGAAAGATTAGGCTAGTCAAGCAATGCCATAGGGTGCCCAACAAAGTGATGGACTCACCATTCCTGGAGTATTTAAAAGACTTCTAGACGTGGCACTCAGGGACATGGCATAGTGGTGGACTTGGCAGTGAAGGCTTGATAATTGAATTTGATGATTTTAGAGGTCTTTTACAACCTTACTAATTCTATGATTCTATGATTCTATAGGCATATTAAACACAAAACATAGTGCTGAGACAGCAGTATCTTAGCTGTGTCTCACAATAAAGTTGAGGTGCTATGACATCCTAAACTTACAAATTTAATTTCTTGGCACCACATAAGTGGACATTGAACAGAATTTAATCTTTATTGCTTTGAATTAATGTTTTATCTCATATGAGAGAGAATCTTATGTCCTTAAATTTATAGTGCAGACTTGGGATTTTACAAGTACACTCGCATTATGAAATGTATTACAGTATTCTATTGAGATATGTATTTGTGTATATTTATATATATATATAAGAAATACATAGTAGATGCTGCAGTAGAGATATTTGTTATTGTATCTCATCTGATTTCAATATACTTCATAAGGTCTGCTTTTACATTTGCACTGTCAATGGCTTCAACCTTTTTATTCTGTGCCCAAGCTTAACTGTTAAGCACTTATAAAAATATTTGCTGCTTTTCTTCACAGCATTGCCTTTTTCTCTATAAAATGATACCTCCTGACCCTTAGAATGGTCAAGTTTTAATCCCAAGCCAGTAACATCTACTCTGTATTTAAAAATGTCACTGCTTTTAAGTCCAATACAAACTAGTCCTGCAGGGCTAGAGGCAATAACTTGTAAAGGGAAAAATCCCCAGCTTTGCAATTGGACTCACAGACCTTGCTTCTAACCCTGCAGGCCTGTCAGCTATCAAACTTTGAAGTCGTGACATTTTAAAGAAAATGTACAGAGGAGTTATTTTATAGGAACAGAAAACCATTTTTAACTTACCTCAGAAAATTTTTATTGCTCTTTCTTGCCCTATTCTTCCAATAAGTTAGATATCTAGTTTTACAGGTGGGTGCATATGAAAATAGCACTAGTAAATGCTTTAAAGAGTAACTTGTTCTAAAGGTTATATGATAGAAACTCATGCAAATATGTTAGCACCATTGGAAAAATGGGGGAATGAAAAACTCACTCAAGGTCAGAAATACAGAAACAATGATCTCAGCTGAAACTTTTCCTGTGTTTTAATGTCTAATATCTTTTTATCTTTCAGGCCATCTAACATTAAATCTAATTAAAATGATTTCAGAATTAGTTGAATCAAGCCATCCTTCATTTTCAATGATATCTTAATTAATACTAATATGTAGTACAATGCAAGCTGTAATTTCCTGTAGATTCCTGCAAAAGAACTACAAGAATACTAGAACTAGTACTTCTTTATGAGATTTTTAAAAAATTCTGCTTCAGAAAAATATTAATTCAATCACTTTAAAATTGCAAGTATTTGACAGCTCCATTTTTCTGTTTCACAAATTTTCAGTTTTTAACTCAGCTGACTATAAAAAAATCAGAATTAATAGATTTTAAACAGAATTAATTCCACTTCTACTGAACTTACTGTCTTCAAAGTCTAGGCTGTTTTTCATTTCATCAATTTCTAGAATAACTTTCTGTGAGTAAAATTCAAATTTTTAGTGTAGGAAATGGAATTAAAAATACCATATCCATTGCTTCTCTGAGACCATGGATCAGCATAATATTTAAAAATGTCTGTAATTCCATATACCAGTGTTTTCAGCAGATTTGCTCATATAATCAAAGGTATTAATATGCTCAAGTTTCATGTGAAATCACTTCATATTTCCATATCAGAATCACAAGATATCAATGAATTAAATTTCAAAAGTAAGGATCAATGGCCATATATGTTAAATGGCAAAATACTATGATGCTGTACTTGATAATCAGAGCAGATAATTCTTGAATTTTAATCTTGATGACCTTTAAAAAATGTAAATTCAAATAAAAGAACTTTATAGTATCTCTATAATTTCCATTAATAATACAAATTATTATTCATGATTAAACCCAGATTACAGCAAATACTGTAAATAGATTTATGTTAATTTAATAGCTTTTTGCAACCATTTGCAGAATTAGCAATCAATTCCAAATTGATTGCATATAATAGTGAAAATCACAGAAACATGCCTCTCTATCAAAATGTTTTAAAGGCCCCTCTATACATATAATGTAATTTGTCTACCTTATCACCCCCTCCTCTCCAATTTCTAAAAGAAAAATGACTGATAATACAATCCAACCTTGTAATTTCCATGATCTAGAACTATTTATCTTGATGTTTCTCAAATGCTTCAGTACCTAAGAGAAGTCACTTGAAGTCCAGAGTACCTGTACAAGATTGTTAGTGTGACTTGTGCTGAACATCCAGGAAAAGACATCCCACTGTTGCTCTGTCTTTTTAAAGTTTATCGTAACTGCTTCCTTTTGTTTTGAGTTCCTTTCTGGAGGAAGAGACAATTGACGGACTTTTGTCTTAACCAATGTGATTGGAGAGGTGGGTCCTCCATCCTCCAATCCACAGCCATTTCTCAAATAGTATGTAAGTGATGTGAAAATAAACACACTCTCTCTTTCTGCCCTTGACAGCTCCAATATGAATGTCGTTCTTTTGTGTCCCATTGCGACATCCCACCTTATTTATTTGTTGATGTTATCAATAGGCAATTAAATATTTGCTAGTAATTGCAAAAAACATTTCTTTGTTAAGCAAAGTCCATGCTAACATTGTCCCACTTAATGGTCAGTCATTACTGTTCAATGTCACTGGGAAATGTACATTTACTGGGAGAAATGCTGGTACAAGTCCTGGCAGAAGTCAGTAGATGGCAAGAGAAATCATGCTGCCCTATTTTCTACCTGGATAATGTAGTTCTTCCATGAGTGAAATCATGTGAAACTCTTGTAAAGTTTCACTGCTGACATGAAACATGACATGGTTTGAGTAGAGAGAGTTCCATGGAAGTACCTATTAGAAAAATGAGTGCTTACACACTAAGGAAAAGAAATATTATTGATGCAGCTGCCCTTGTGCTACTCATGGTGTTAAGTGAGAACTGTGGCATGAAAGGGAAGACTTATTGACGGAGTATAGCTACAGCTACAAGGATGGCAATGCAACTCAAGAAAGACCATGGCCTGGACAGCTATGAGGAAAAGAAACACTGCACTACTTGAGATGGGTGTCAGGAAGAAGCAAAACTTATTGCATAATGCCTCTGTGCATATTCTGTCCAAGAAATTCTTTTATGTCTGTACATAGCAGATGGCACTTTAATTAAAAGTTCTGTAAACTTTCCTAAAACATCTTTGTGATTTCTGTGTTCAGCATGTTTATGTACCTCCTCCAGCAAATTAACAGGTTTTCAAATATCTTACCCTCATTTAACAGTGATGTATGTGAACTTCTGCTTCTCAATGAAGGACAAATCCAGCACTACCTGCATGATGTTAATATAAGTTTTGCTCGAGCCTGTAATAAATGTGGTGCCTATGAAATGTGATGGCAAAAGTGAGGAATGGGATAAGAACATGAGGGAAAATTGTCTTGGTTATGAGGAATAAATATTTATGAGTTTTTGACAAATGAATATCTATTAAATTATTGATTAATACCAATTTATGATTGTAACAACATTAGAAGTTAATTAGAAAAAAATAGCAAAATTATGTGAAAAGGATTTTATCTCAAATCACGGAAAACAGGTGTGTTTGTAAGTACAATATTTTCCTCAAAACTCTTAATTTCTGATTTAAAAGTCAATCAATGTAGTCTGTTAATCAACTTTGTAAAAATTACTTTTTAGAGATAAATGTAAAGACTAAAAAACAAGCTGCAACATTAGATTTCATGAACGCTTAAAAAATAGTCTGCCATTAAATCTTGTTTTTCTCTTGAAATGTAATTGTTTACATAGTATTTTTTGTTCCTTTGAATTGAGAAGGGAAACCTTGATATACAGGACACACCACTGTTCATATAACTGAGAATCTGAGCATTCACACAGTTGTCTGTGCAATGTTATACATGTATATCTTTACATATTTAAGTCCATGAAGAATCTGGTTCTAATGCTACCATGTATACAACGGAATGGTATTTTTGAAAGCTGAAATGCAAATGACAGCAGCAACCTGATTGTTTGCTAATTCTGTGGATTGTTCCACAGCATTTATATAAGAATTTATCTGAGCATGTTCTAGTGTAGTCAGCACACAGTCTGCTTCTTTATCTGTACTCATGTTTAGAGATTTTCTGTGAAATTGCTGCCAGAACCTGCAAAAGTCACACTAAGGTTTTCTGAAGGTCTTTCTGGGCACGTTGCTTTTGTGTCTGTGGGGCAACATATCAAACATAGCCATAAATGCATGTACTGTAAGCACTGCTTTCTGTGACAAGTCAGTCATCATATTAATGAAGGCAAGAGGCCTCCAGCTGTCGTGTGACTCCTACGTTTTCGTTTTATCAGCTTTGAGTTCTTTCACAAACGTACACCATGCATTATAGACAGAGAACTAGAACAATCGTTTTAACTGTCCATTTTTTCTCTTGGTAAACAAAAGGAGATTGCTTCATAAAAGACAGTATATAAAAATGCTAAAGCTTTATTTTGGAAAAGCAAATTCTTCACTAACTCCCAAGGGAATTGTGTGGAAAGCTCATGCACATGCAAACAGAATGTGTATATATTTACGACCCTAGCTATGAAGTTACAGCAACATACGGTATTTCATTTTGTATTCACTATCAACCACAATTGCTTCTCTTTCCAGCTCATCTTTCATCTCCGCAGTTCCTCTTTGGAATCTCATTAGATTAATAGGTCACTAAAACATTGTTTGATCATATTTCTCAGCCACTTTTCTTCAGCTTATGAGTCAACTCTGCAACATATGAAAGCCACATCATTTTTGCACTCATTTCCTCTAACATATTTTAAAAATTTAGAGCTAAGAAAAGATCTATTTCTTCCCACCTTCTCTTCTGTGTCACAAGGTAGTAGGTATTTTAATTCAAGACTAAGATGAAAAATAGCAAACTACAGAGATTTCAAACTCATCTGACTGAAAGATGTGCAAAATCCAACATCCAAAAGATAGGATGGTTGGAGGATATGCGGAAATAATTAACTCTTGAAAGAGAAGCAACAGCAGCATGAACTGGATTACTGGAATCTTATGATGCCCAAGTAGGCCTAGGTCATTTGGTTATATATTGTTGATAAATTTTGTGATCTGATGTTTGGACTCACTATCTTCTATTCTTAGTGTCCCAAGAAATGTGAGACACGACATATTCCCCTTGATTTGCAAGCCCAATGAAAATAGAAATATATATGTGTCTAGAGAATATTTTGATAGTTTAATCCTCTACTGAAACCAAGCATCAGGGCAATATCCAATTTAATGCACAATGCTTGATGAAAAGGCAAAACAACAGGAGAGAGCACAGAAGAGAGCAACAAAGAAGATAAAAGATCCAGAAAACATGACCTACGAGAAAAACTGTAACAGCTGGCATATTCAACTGAGAAAAAAGAGAACCTGAGAGGAAACATGACAACAGTTTTCTCCTGTATAGGAGGTTGCCAGGAAGAGAAAGTACTATCCTGCTCTTTTCTGCCAGAAACTTGAAAAAAGTGCTTAGACTGAAGTAGGAGTTCCTAAGGAAAACCTCCCAGCTGTAGACACAATGAAGCCTTGATCATACTGCCTTGGGGAGCTGTGGGATTGCCATCATCCCAAGCTTTTAAGCTTGCAGAACAGTCTACTGGGAATGGGTCAGAGGCAAAGATAACTGATTTCTTGAGTAACCTCCTTCAATATGTGCTACGAGCCAGTGATTTCTTCTAAAGGGAGCCGCACTCCTGAAAGTGCTGAAGTGTCTACCTGACATGACTGTAACAGGACTGTGCTGTAGCCGGTACATTTGAGCACAAACTTGGGAGCTAGACAAGGTAAAACTTGGCAGTTTATCCTCATGGCTTAGAAAGCTGTATTTTTTTTTTTTTTTATTGTTGTATGCTTGTCTCAGGATTTGCACAGATGTGACCTATTAGATTTCAGAACTGAGCAGAGCTGTTTCACAAATGCAAATGTGAGATCCAAAACCAGCTGAAGTAAGCAGAAGAGTTTCAGCTGGCTTTGATGGCTTTGGAGCAGGTCTGCAGTGCGTGTGTGTGTTCAAGGTCGTATATGGGCTTCTGTGTGTGTGTGTGCTGGGTAGAGGAGGAAGGAAACATTTGTAAAGCCACTTACCCTGAATTTGAAGTGTTGGCTTTGTGTAATTGACTCAGGGGTGTATTTAAACTGCCACAGTAATTTCAATTCCTAATTTAGGAATTGAAATTACTGTGGCATTCTGGCTCAGAACAGAAAAAGTGAAACAGCCTAGTCTCTGGGGTGAACAGGCAGTTCACTAGCCAGTTAAGAGATTAATCTCTACGCTTATATGAAACACTTACTATAATCTGAATACATACTTTGCAATCAAATCAAACATGTTTTTAAGCATTGGGATTATCTTAAGAGTCTCTACGGTGCTTCAATTGGAATACAATATGGAACATAAACCAGAATACCATGACTCACAAAAAAGGGAAGATTAAACATTTAAAAGGTCATATTTCATTTTTAGATGATGCAGAAACTATTTTCTATGTTCATAACAATCAATTGGAAACAGTTGAATTTTCTTAGTAATTTGTGAAGCTAATTTGTTGACACACTAAGAAATCCAAGCTATAAAGCATACTGTAGTCAAATCAATGATGATAATAAATACCTTTTCAGTGTTTTATTGTTCTATACAGGAACACAATAATATTGCAGAAAATTGATTTTCTGTGGAAAAGTTTCCTTGTTAAGCATTGTATTCATCATACTGAAAAACAATGAGATTTGTAAAAGGGACTAATATCAAATAGTATTAGCAAGTTCTTTCCATCACAGAGTTAAACTCAGTCTGTGAAACTGAATCATGAAGTAGCTCAGTGATCAAATTCCTAATTTTCTTACACAATGACCTCCTGTGAGGTACAACGTTCTCTGTGAAATTATTTAGAGTTGACAAGCCATATCACTTCCAGGAAGGTGGATAAAGCTCTATACTGCACATTTTACAATTCTGAAAAAAAAAAAATCAAATCACTGACCCCTGAAAGCAACTCCTGTTGAGTTAAATAGAAACTTTGTGGACCAAAGAAGATATACGTTAATACTGCAGTATATTACATATAAACAATTAAAAAGCCAGAGCTAAAGTGACTGGCAATTAGAAAGGACACTTTTATAAAAGCTGTATTTTCTTAACAAGTGTCAGAGCCCTAATTTCACCAACAGGCTTGGATTATTCTGATGAAATTATAACTGTCGTCTTCTAAAACCTCCCCTGTGACCTTTTCCCCCCAGAGGCTTGGCTTCCTGTGCTCAAGGTCACTTCTGTTCTGCCAGAACTGCGTGTCTTTTTGAGGCTGTGAAAACACCTATGCCATAAGACAGAAGGTGTGAAAAGCTAGGAGCTCCAAGTACACACTTCACCTGTTGTCTCAGGGGTTGTGCTGAAGCTCAGGCCCCTGCCCTTGGTTCATGTCTGTGCTATGCTGTTGTTATGATGTGCTTGGCCTTGCACCATGCCACTCCTGACCTTGCCTTGCTGACTTGACTTGCCAGCTTGATTTCAGACTTGTCACATCCCTGCAAGCTCTCTGGTGATCAGTGGGCTATGCCTGAACCTGCACCTTTCATCAGTGGTTTTGCTGTCAGCCCCTTCCCTTGTGGACCCACCCACTCCTGACGCTCTCTGAGATCAAGGTGCTGTACTATAATCCAAGTATGTGTAGACAAAGGACAGGTAGAGTAGGAATAAGAATTTTTTCTCATTTTTTGTCTTAATCTATTGAGGGCAATAAAAAGGTTTCAGCACCTTTCTGAGGAGTCTGGGATCCTTATTAAGCAGCTTTAGGAAAAACCATATTATCTGGTACAATGAGCAAATGTTATGCAAATTAATACAATGCATAGAACAGGGAAAGACCTTGAGATGTTTTTTCCTATTGTATTGCAAGAATGGATTACAAATGTCCATTTATTAATTATACTAATCACAGTTTTGGATTTTTTTTTCTATATCACAGGAAACATTCAAGTTCTGTTTGATTCCTTCACAATTTCTTTGAAATCTTGGCCATGCAGCAGGATAGGGTGCTGTCACTCAAGGCTGATCAAACATCCTTATAGATTTGCATACTAACAGCAAAATTATCATTTCCCAATGCATCTTATTCTGTAAGATGAGCCTGGTGTAATTGAAAAAGTTTTATTTTTACTAGTAAGAATTCCTTCTCTTCATTTAAGAAGAATTTTCTCTTAATATACCACTCATATTTTACACATCTGTCCTGAACTCTGGTTTAAGGCAGGTTCATAAACACAGGGCTCTATTGTGACCCTATACACAATGAATTCCACAGATAGCTTCAGCATTAATAGAAAAGAACTGCTTTCTTAATGGAGGTGAGATAAGCATCAGGAAATTTCTCTTTTCTCCCTTCTAAATCATGGTAGGATGCAGTGGAGATACTAGGCATCTCTGGCTTAGACTGCTGAGAATTATCAGAGAAGGCTTAGCACCCCCAGTTTGCTATGGCAGATCTAAAGCTTTTTGGTTGGGATGGGACCTGGATGATCTAGAACTACTGAGTAGGCACTGTATATTTATGTTGTGCTGATCTCCTTGGCACAGGAGGAAAATCAGGCACAGAAAGTCATAGTTTTGGTGTGTGTCAGGGATGTGCCCCTTAATATTTGCACTGGCATTAGCACAAGGGGAAAAAAAAAGTTTTAAAACATCTACGTGTACTATGAAGAAGAGAAAAATTTCTCAGACTTTTGCTCTGTGAGGGGACTGAGTTACCTGTATCCCACGCTCCAGGATGGGGATCCTTGCAGCAGCAGGCTGCAAGTACGGTCCTAGGCTGAGGACTGAAATGAACCACGGCAGAACACAAGAATTACAGAACCAGTAAGTAAAGTAGATTATGACTGACTGTAGAAACACAGGTATGCGTCATTCTTGCAATGTGCAACAGTCTTGGACTGTGGCCTGCTTTCAGGGCTATGTCAGAATTGCTGGTGCAGACGATAGCCAGAGTGCAAAAATGATGCAAACATGCCCAGAATCCAGAATTTTCCCCTCAGTCTGTTTTCTTGGAAATCAATCTAGCTACAGAAACAGAATTTATGTAATTTGTGCCCTCTACCTCCATAAAAGCCTTTTTTTTTTTT
>WAAE01020907.1:4340-48261 GCA_013400495.1 Nicator chloris
CCCTTCCCTCCCCCTCCCTTCCCTTCCCTTCCCTTCCCTTCCCTTCCCTTCCCTTCCCTTCCCTTCCGTCTTTAAAAACAGGTCATATTTTTTGCTGTGTCATTTTTTTCCACTGGCAAAGCTACATTTGAGAAATGAAGATAAAACACATACAAAATATTTGTGGCTTATTAAAATTATTTCAGATGGCCTTAAGGCTATATTTTCTCAGGACACGTTGATAAGGAAAACATAGCAGCCACTTAATTTGATTAAAAATAATTAGACTCATAAGTGTAAACATGTTTAGTATCATGAGGTGTAGGAAGACCGAAGCACTCTGATTTAAAATACCAATAGCTGTGCAAATTACAGAGCCTTTCATGGGGTTCATTGAGTCCTTAATCACACAAACTCCCAGGGTTTTAAGAGTCATTCAGTCTGGGAAAACAAAACTGAGTTTGAAGGATAAAGATTTCCCTGGCAAACATTTCTAAACTCTCTTTACTTCATAACAAGAAGGTCCCCAAACCAAATCAGGAGATAGAGACGAGGGGACAGGGTTATGTACAAGGAGTTTAAGGAATTTTAAGATAGCTGCTGTGAAGAAAACATGCAACAAATCCAGGGAAACTCAGCTGAGACCTAGACTTTTAGAACAAGTTATGTAACTCCAGGCAAGGAAAGAGTCAAGGAATAAAATTTTTGTTCTTGATATCACTGAGAGGTAGAATTTTATATTATGGTTCTCAATGTTTATTCATTTTCATCCAAGTCTCAGGTCCCCTGGGGATGTTTTGTGGAAGGGAGCTCTCATCTGCTTCAAGGAGAGGATGGGTCTAACAGAATAAAGTTGAACAAGAGGATGGATGTGAACTTCAGGGGAGATGGTGCAGGACCAAACCTAATTACAGGAAACAGTTGGGCATGGCCAGTGGCTGTGAAGGAGGAGCCTCAAGGAAAGAATGGAATTGATCCATGGGATATGACAGGACCTGAAGATGGGCAGCTGAGAACACACAAGGCAAATGTGTGGATCCAAGGGCTCAAGGTGGATATCAGGAGCAGTAACTTTAATCTTCAGAAGTCTAGTGAGCCTGCAAGTGATGTCTGTGTCCCTTACCCTTTCTGCCCCTCTACTCATGCAGGGATGGTGTCTCAGGTGACAGTACCTGCTGCCTATAAAAGGGATGGGTCAAGGGTCAAATAAGCCAGCCATAACATCTATCCCAAGAGGTTCTCCATGGTTTGCACCTTTATTCCTATCCTACTTCATGGCAAAACCACACCTTCACTAAAGAACCAGTTGAGTACAGAGTGACTTTGATGTCACAGTAGAGGGCAGTCAAAAAAAACCCCTGGACCCACTACAGACTTGGTCTAGGACCTTGAAAAATCTCCTGACCTCTTCATGCCTCTGTTGACTTATTTATAAATTAAAGAACAGAAATATTTGTCTCTCTGATGAGGTGACGTCATGAAGTAGAATTAAGGAACAGATATCAATTGTCCTGAGATCTTTAGAGAACAGACTTGGTGACTCTAGTGTTTTCTCTCTGGGTTCCTGAAGCTTTATGCAGTTGCTCTGCCTGTCCATCTGTTTATCAATTCCCTTGCTAAAACCTGAGATTATTTCTGAATTAGTCATGTTGAACAAGAGCTAGGTATCTCCAAGAATATATAATGAGTTACTGATAAGTCTAATGAAAATCAGTGAGAAAGTGAGAGGAAAAGATTGAAATTAACACCCTCCAAATCTGGGAGCAATCTTTGGTCAGATAAGTTATGATGACCAAAGATTTTCTGCATGGTCTGACCCTGCCCGATCAGCCTGCGTGTTGTGACCACCAGTTACCGCACCTACACTTTGCAACCAGTCACAGCACGTGGTGCCTTCTGCCAGCTGGTAATTGCTAGAGTTAGAAGAGAGCCTGGAGGCATGGAGGGTACCAAGGGAAGTGATTATCTACAGGATATCTGCAGGTTTTGGAAGTGGGAGCTGACATCATAGCAGAAAAAAGAAAGCAAAAGAAAGGGGAAAAAAATGGGGCTGCTGTGGTTGAGGGTGGCTATAGATAGCACAGAACAGAAACTCCAAGGTTTGCAGGCTTTGTTAGCTCCCCACTCAGAGAAATACTTGTTAATTGTTATTGGAACAACTGTTTACTGTTTTAAATGTCTGACTTCAAGAATTTACCAAGTGACAGGAAACAAAACAGAAATGTGAAACTTTTTTTTTTTGTGACAACCAACATTTATTTCTGAAAGCACTCGTTAATAAGGAAAACCTCAAAAGACATTTCAAAAATGTTTATTTAAGTCAAGAGCCCAAAATATAGGAATAAAATCAGCTTCATTTTTTGATACTGACATTCTACAGACAGCCTTGAAAAGCTGTTCTAGAATAAATCTGAAAAACTCAATACCTGCTAGTGATTTTTCAAGGAATCAAGCCATTGTATTTGCAGGATCAGGTACTGCTCCTGCTTTGACAAGGGAAGATTTGGGATGTCAAACATTCTGCATGCTGCAATGCATATCACATGCTCAAGTGATGTTCAGTCAGTAAGGAAAGGAATTAGCCAGCAGCTTTATAACTCCATACCTCCCTCAGTACGGTGATAAAAGAAACCAGCATTGATGCTGTCTTCAAGTGAGCCTACTGGTCTCTGTATGAGAAATGTTTGGTGTGAAAGCTGGACAGTACAAGAGATGGAGCTAGATAGTGGTAGTGTTTGGATGGTAATGTTTAGCTTTCATGATCATAAATGGTGTCCTTGTCCAAGATCACATTCCATTTTCTTGGAAAAGAATTTGTGTGTGTGTGTGGTCTTATAAATATTTTTCAATTATTACTAAATATATCATTGAATTTTTAACGTGCATAATTGTCATATGCCAGATCTGACAGAGAGGGGATAACAAGTCAGAACTACCAAACCAGGTGAGCTACTTGGAAGCTTGCTATGATTATCAGATGTCACAGATTAAATTGAATTTGGATAATCTAAACACCTATGAAGAGCCAGGTCTCCTATGCTTTGTTCACACACCTTTGTTCATTGCCTAATTCTAAGGCTATTCCTACTGTTTCTCAGCTCTTTTTCCTTTTTCACTCAAATTTTCCCAGGCTCTCCTGATCAAGAAAATTTATCTGAGAATGTTACCAAAAGAACAGAGGCCTTCAGAGACATCCTCTGTCTGGAATTTCCCTTCTTCAAACCTTTAAACCTCTTCCACATGTCCAGGAAAACACTCATTTGTAAAATACCCTATATCCTAGTCAAGAACAGGCTCTGCCTTCCTAATCATCACTCAGTTAAGATCTACACAAGCCCTATATTTGCATGGGCAAGTGCAAGGGCAGCTTTTTGCACTGATATTTCCATTCAGCCCTGCCAAGCAATTCAGCACTGCCATGCCCTGGAGGGATCTACACAGGAACTTTTGTGTCATCAGGTCTTTCACATCTAAAAGCATTTCTATGCAGAAAAAAGCTGAGGTTCATTGCTGGAGTAGTCTGGAGGAGTTTCCTCTCACAGCGCTGATATGCTCTTTCTTTTGAAGAGACAGCTTCCAGGACTATCATTCTAAGAAATTTGCAACACAGTAATTTAAAGGAAAACAGGGAAAACCAATAAATCAGCTGCAAATACAATCCAGGGAGGTAAATTGAACTGTTTAAAATTGACCAATGAATTTATCTTGAAATCTTGTGTGCAGAGAATGTATATGTGAATTTATATGTGCATTTGTGTACATAAGTGCACATATCTATGCATAAATATATAGAAGTTCTCAGGAGTTTATACAATATTTTTATATTGTCTATCAAGACTAGTTTTACTTTTGTATATTTAAGCTGAGTTTTTTAACTTCATGAATCCAAGACACTCTCAGAAGTATCTGCATATGAACTTGAGCCAAGTCCTAAGGGAGACTTGCGTGGCATTTGAACACCCTGTTGACATTTAGAACAAAAGTCAAGCCCTGAAAACATAACAAAATTATGGGCTAGCTCTCTTTTCGGTGCCTGCATAAATTTGCAAGACTGTCATCCTTGTCATTTAACACTACGGCTGCACCGGCATAGAAATCCACTTTAACAGCACTGACCCACGGGTCATTGAACCTTGAGAACAGGGAAGAGGTTTTGCAATGGGCTGCAGTGACTTTCCTTTAGAAAACTTAGCAGAGCTGCTGCAGCTACCCTGCATTTTGGACATTTCAACCAGGAATCAGTGGTAATGGAGAGAAAGAAAATTTGCCAGACTGTTCTTCTGTGTAGGAGCACGTATCTGCCCGTATTTTTACAAACGACCCAAACCCCTTCTTGAAGTTCTAGATCTCTGCTAAATGAGGAATGCAGTCCTCTAACAATCTTAGCTCTGATATAATATTTAATAAGTATATTCCTGATTTTAGTGGTCACAGAGAGTTTGCACAAAGCCACCGGCCTGGTCAATGGTATTCCCTTCTCTTTGGAATTCTCTGTCCAAATTCAGTGTAGATGATCTGGCAAGCTTTGAAAGCATTCTAGCTTAAATAGGGGAGCCTGAGACTTTCAGCATGCTTGGTTTAAAAATGTGCTTCTGAAAGGGCTTGGCTCCAGCCCCTTTAGTTGCCCAAATTATATTTATAGTCACACTTGGCATCTACCTGACACAGCACTCAAGGCAGTTTTACAAATCACTGCTGTCCTCAGTTTACAAAGAAGTCAAGAAGACTTGAGTGTTCAGTAGCAGTTGTCCAGATTCCTGATCTAAAGAGTTATGCTCTGAACCACTGTGTCCCTGCAATGTTAGAAACTATATAGTCTGGAACAAAACTAAACAAAGCTGTCTTGATTCAGTCTGAATACTACTGTGGTAGGTCTAAAGGAAAAAAAGAAATATAAATATAGACACAAGCTACTGATCCTATGGTTAGAGCATCAGTGAGGACATTTTAATGCTATATATAGAGAAAGTGTATATATAGTATTAAGGAGATGAGTGTATTTTATCTTCAGTCAATGCATAAAGCTGTCTGAGTGTAATAATAACTCTCAGCTGGGTCTACCTCTGCATAGACTGCTTACAAATCACTGCAAACATTTGTACAGAGCAAAGCACAGGACACTGATGAACAGAAAAAAGCTGGAGAGAGAGCCCTGTCCTTCACAGGGACACTCTGAAGAGAACCTTACACCTATTACAGTGTAAAAGCAAAATCCACAAGGATGGTGAAGTAATATTTAGCTCCATAATATTTCTTGTAGCTTGAAATCTGACAGAGCTTTATAAAGCTGATGGTCAAATGCTGCAATTCTGAAATACTCTTACAGTGGGAAAACGTTTTGTGTTAAATATTTTAACAAAGTTAGCCTTCTTTCTAGCACAAAATAGCATAGACCTGTGAAAGGTTCAGAAAACCTTTATTAATAAACTTTTGTGGATGAGGGAAACTGAGGTTCAGCAGTGTGTTGTCTAAGGGCTCAAACTTCACTGTGTCACTCTCTGTTCAGAGCCCTGTGAGAGCTGTGCAAAGAGGCCGTGGAGGCTGGAGTACCACTCAGACTGTGCATTAACAGTTACAGACCAGAATAGTTTTCACTTGTCACTAAATCACACATGCTATCTAATTTTGCATTGCACCTTTACAAAAACATATTACATATTCTTGGGGTGGTTGTTGTTTGTTTTATCTCATTATTTTATTATATTTTTAACTTAAGGAAAAAACAGTGTCTTTGGAAATAAAATTAAGGTCAGTGTTTCCTTCCTCATCAGCCTCATGTCCCCATTCTTCCCCCAGCAGGCTGATAGACTGGCTGTAGCCCTGCCAAATCACTCTGTCCTCAGCCAAATGTGACAATCCCTGGAAGGCTCTTGGTCCAGATCTTGGTTTGCCTCAAGTCTCTCCCTCTATCGCTGTGCTTGCTCAGGCTCACCCTACTACAGGCAGTTCCTCTAATGAGAGGAAAAAGTATTTTCCTTTTCATTCCCTTTGCACAGGAAATCACCCTCAAAGTGTATTCCCTTTCTGATTTTGTTTATGTGTCTGTTTTTTGGGTTTTTTTCTGGTCAAAGGAGAGTGGCAGTGACAGAGAATGCTTGAAAAAGTAGGATGGAAATAGTTTTAAAAGTCAGTTAGAGAGATTTCTATTTAACATCCTATGCAGTACCATACCCTACCTGCAGGGACATTCATTGCCAGAGTACTTCATATGGGGGCAGATAAGCAGGAATATTAGACAAACATTTTCTTATTCTTTGTGTCTAGCAGCTCTAGGGTGACCAGTATGTTCGTTCACTTAGTTACCTTTCCTTGCCTGAAGTAAGGAAATCAGAATTTTCTTATCAGAAGGAAGAAAGACAGAAGAAAATGTTGTTTCCCATTCATTTAGAGAGCAATCCTTTTAATATACATCTTACCTTTTTCTGTCTATCTTTTTCTCCTCTTTTTTCTTTTTTTTTCTTATTCTTTGTGTCTTTATTTCTTTATTTCTTTGTTTTGTTTTGTTTTTAAATACAAATAAAGAAGTGCCCATGGAAGTTGCCATTGATTCGATACAAAAGTGGAAACCTAATTTTTCGCACTTCCAAAGAGATTAAAATCTCAAAGACATGAGTGGCCACTACAGGCTAACCTCAGTTCTGTAATGTCTTTGGCTTCAGTGCAATTGTACGTGGGATAAATTTAGTAATTATTTGCTAGTGGGAGCTAATAACTAATATTTTTTGTTTTACACAACAGTCATAATGAAATTTCTCAAAATTCAAGTGTTGGGCATTTAACTGGAGGGACAGTACTTAGATCATGTTCTTTCCTAATTTTCCCACTTATATTTGATAACCTTTGTATGACAGCTCCTGTCTTTGTCACAGACCTTTAGGAAGAATTCTGCCTTGACATCTAGGAATATCTTGATATATAATGGATTAGTCTCTCTCAGCTTTTTCCATAATCATAACACGACTTGTCCCACTAATTTAACTGTCTAGTCCCTGTAGAAATGCTAAAATGCTGTCAACAGGTTGGGGTGCTCAATAGCACCTATCCAATGCAAAGTTAAATGCCAATGTAGATACACACATAAGATACAGAAAATTTATCCTTTTTTTTATTTGCACCTTTATTTGGCGGCTTATTTAACAAAAATAAACTTCTGTTTGCAGCAAGCCTCTCTGTTGGCACAGATGAGTGTCATCATTTAGTCTGTGAGGCAGTGCCATCCCTTTTCCCTTAAAAATAAATAAATAAGTAGTGAAATTATGGAATCTCTCCATATTTACCCACTCCCTATTATTCTTACTAAAGAGGTATTTGTTGATTTGTTTTGTTGAGGCTGGATTTACAACTAAGATTCAATATGAATCACAGAGCAAACTTGTTTCAACAGAGGTGTGGGCGACTGTGACTGAGGAGGTAGCACCATCTACCATGCCATTGGGGTGGCAGGAAACCTAGGGGTAATACACATCCTTTACAAAATCAGTTTATCTGAGGAAAATGGTAGGTAAGCAAGAACATTTCTTGCACAAAACATAAACTTGATTCCTTTTTTCATGTTCTAACGGACAATATCTTTGTAATACATCTAGTGCTTTCTTCTTGCACTGCAAATTTTGGTGTAACATGTTTGTGTTTTGGTGTATCATGTGTGCCTGCAGTGGCACTCTGTTTTTTAAAAAAACTTTATAGGATTCAGTGTTTTGGTGGCAAAGAGCTGGTAGTTGTGGTTCCTCTTATAAGAGCTCTCATGAGAGGATAATGACAAGGCTGATATCAGCAAAATGGCAACGTATCAAAACCCCAGTGGCTCTCCAGGACTTTCACACTACCTGTACTCCTAAAGCCTGTGGCATTCAGTGGACTTACAGGAGTGGTGATCATAAAGAATCAGAGAATGGTTTAGGATGGAAGGGATCATAAAGATCATCTCATTTCAACCCCTCTCATGGGCAGGGAATCTTCCACTTAGACCAGGTTGCTCAAAGCCCCATCAAACCCTGTCTTGTTGGGACTGGTCCAGCTGGGACCAGTCCCACAAGGCTACTGGAGAATGTCATTAGGATATATCTAAGGGCAAATATAAAATATTAAATATTAGGAAATGTTCTGCATACTCAAGAGAGAGAGAAAAAAATTATTTCCATCTGAGCTATCCATTTCTACAACTTATAGTTGACCTTGGGCATAAAACCACTGATGTTCACAATCTCTAAGTAAGGGATTTGATGGGAACACCTATTACTTGCACAGTATTATATTAGATATTTTAACGCCTGAAGGTGATGCAAGAGGTGAACAGGGAAAACAGCCTGCAGACAGGTTCTTTTTCTCTCCACTAATTCATTCAGTCCCTCACATTCCCTTGACCTGTGATCTTGCACAAGCTCCAAAACAAACTTGATCAGTGCATGGTTACACGGCCACCAGTGCGTTAAACGACCCCAAAGCACTCCCTAACTGGTGCTGCACAGTCTTGGGTGTGGGGGAGGCTGTGCGTGGCTGTGCAAAGCTGTGAGCAATCAGACAGTTCATTCTTCTTTCGAGAAGTGTTACATGTCCAGGCTGTGGTATTCTGCCTCCTTTCAAAATGTGTCAGCTTAAACAATCTCTGCAAAACACATCCCTTTCCTCTCATCCTGCTTTTCCTCTGTGCTGGAAGAGCTGCTGTGTTCCACCCCCCAGTCAGCACTGAGACTTTTGTATAAATGAAAGTTACTGAAAGGATTTGTGGCCACTTCATTATCACCGCTGTGCCAGATGATAGGGGTTGGAGCATTTTTAGTACCTATAGAAATATTGTGGGATGGAGGGAGGCAGGTAACAGTCTGAGCTGCCTCCAGCAGAGGGAAGTGGTACACACACGCTTCCCAGTGTGCTCCATGCTGCTGCTGTGCAGAGCAGACAGCAGAAATGTCAGCTCTGGTGTTTGCAGAGCTGAAATTTCTCTTACCGCCCCCCCCCCCCAACCTCATTCCCCTTGCCAAAGCAAATGATTTAATCCCCTTTGGTTCTTTGTCGCATTGGTCTCACCCTCGATTTCCCCCAGACCAAGAAAGGAGGAGTCTCCCATCCGACTCTCAGTAACACCCCCCCGCAATGAGACTTTACATAAGGCATTGCATTTTAAAGCCCAGAGTAACTGCTGGGAAATAGAGGTGCAGCTAGGGCTCCAAAATCAGTTTTTGCTTTAAGTGTAAGATTTTAACATTATATTCCAGATGCTATTTTAAACCAGGGCTGCCTTATCCGGAAACTCATCGGTACAGGAGAAGAACTTGTCTTGGGCTTGTGCAGGTGGTCCTGGTGCTACCTACAAGTGAATCCCCACACAGATGCACACTCAGACCTCTGCACACCAACACACACAGCTGGAGGCTGCCCAGACACATTTTCAACTTCTTCTTTTGTTTGTCACACATCTGTCACAGTTTCCCTTTTTGGACAAACACACACACCCCCCTCCCCTACACGAGCTGAACAGAAGTACACTGGTATCTTATATGGAAGAAATCATTTGACCACTTCTCCTTGACAGTTTTACACTTCTAAAATACATGTGACTCTTCCCTCACCTTCTCTGCCTTTGGAAAAAGCAAAATCCTGCTGGAGATTAATTCACAGGGAAGATAATGTCCTTTACCTACACTTCCTTGAACTGCCTTAATACTGTTTGCAAAGCAACCAGATGACTTTGTCTCATCCTCACCTCATCTAGAGCTGCAGGCAGGCAAGTTTTGCCTCCAGCTTTCAACCTTTTGATGCCAGGATTTTCCACGCTGAGATACAGTAGGTGAGTAACAAGAAGATCCTATTAAAGTGAAATGAAGTAGCAAAAGGATTGTCAGCTGAGCAAATAAGAAACATACAGTACCTATCCATCCTTCTCTGCATTCCTTCCTACTCACTATGAGAAAGAAAGAAGAAAAAAAAAAGGTGGTAAAGGGGGAAGAGCCACAGAGAGCAATAGCAGCAGTGACAATGTCTTGATTTTATAAGTAGAAAACTAATCACTGCTGCTAAAGACACAGCTCTTTTAATGAAGAGGCTGCTGCAATATCATCGCAACAACTAGCAACTCACATGTTAGATTACAGCAGGTTGAGCCAGTGCACGCTCCCCTGTGCCACACTCTGAAAAAAATAAATCAAATGTCTGTACCTGAGGCTCCTTCATTTCCCACGCAGAGCTCTCCTTTAATGCAGGCTTTTCATGGTACCTTTCTTTGCCAAGAAGGGGCTGACAATGGCTTATTTACCTACTTACCTGTCCTTGAGCTATGTGGCTTTTCTTTGAATAAATTAAACTGGCTGTTTCGAGTGATGCTTTCAGCCTCTCGAGTCTGGATCTAATTCTCAGAAGAGTTTTTGCTTAGAACCTGTTTTCCAAGTTTTCAACCAAGTATTGACTGTCTGCGAGATGCAGCTCTCTGAAAAGACCCTGGTGCCTACGGGTAAGGAAAAATATCCTGTCTGGCTACCTTGCCTGCTTTTAGGTTTCCTATACACTTATGATGGACAAAAAGTGGAATGAGGCCTTGCTAAAACATGTCCTTGTCTTTTTTCAGTTAATTGCCTTGCTTGTTTGCTGCTTGTGACTCTGGGACCAGATTTTCAGCTGCTGAGAGTTTCTTTAAATCCACTGCTGGGAGATAGGTTTATTTTTAATGCTATAATATTCCTGAGTGGGTACACACATTAGCTTTACTTTGTGTGACTGATTCTGTCTTACAGGAAATGGTGGTAAATACTTGAAAAACTGTCATAGTTAGGAAGTTTGATTTTAGTCTCCAAAGCAGAGCAAAATCTTGATTTCAATTCTTGGCAAAGGGTGTTTTTGTCATGCATTTTCTATGATCTCAGCAGCAACAAAATTTCAGGGGCCAAATGCTCATTTGTATGAGCTGACTTATCTCTGAGGCAAGGAATTTTATGGTTCATCAGAAGAGCTGTCTGTTGTCATGGACATGGGGTGATTTTTTTTTCCCCTTGGGTGCCTAGGAGAAGAAACTAAAAAAAAACCCAACAGTGAGACATAGAAAAACATGCCCAAATATCATGCAGAAAATATGCCTTTTTAGTACACTGCAGAAAGTTCTAAAGATGATGTCCTAGGCACAGGCACATTAAAACATAACATGCATTAAATCTGGCACAGAGCTAGAGTAAACTGTTGTTTCTCTGTTGTTTGGTTTCTCCCTATGAATTACCACCGTATTCAAGCATATTGTGTTTTTACATATGCACATTCTTGTGGAGCAGGGAAAGAGGAAACCATAAGGGTGGCAGAGACCAAAAAAAACAGAGGTCCCTTTCATTGCTGGAGCTGTCATCGGGATCAGAGTGCAGTACATGCCATCAGAGTTCTTGGCAATGCTCAGGGCAGAAGTGAAGAGAAATATTCCATCTCAGGCCCTTCTTTGGAAATATTGGCTCACAATTTACTACCCTGAGTAGCTAGAACTCATCCTACACCATGTTGGGCTCTTCAGAGCAATTCACTTCAAAATGGTCTCTGACTAGAGATCAGCATGCCTCGATCCAAATGAATTCAGGATAATTACGTGGCAGGTCTGATGCACCTGAAATACGAATTTGGACCTAAATAGAATGGTTGTTATTAAATTATGACTACCATCACTGCTATTATCTCTATGTAAACAAAATACCACATACCATGACAAAACTGCTGCTTTTATCTCTCTTTGTAATGCTCCAAATCCTGTAATCTAATTGTTACACATCCTTGCTCAAAAGAAAGGCTCAAATATTAGCTTAAGGTTGTAATAGTAATTAGCACTGTAGAAGCTTAAGCTATCTGTGTAGATCACAGGGTTTGCTTACCACATACTTTATCAGTAGGTTAGCTCAGGCACCTTATCATCTGACACTAGGAATCCTGAATTCAGCTGATTTTTTAGGAGTCTGTCTGCTCTGAATGTTTGTTCTTTATCTCTTAGGCTGTGGTTGAACATGCATCAAACACAGAAAGGAATGTAGGGGGTGAGGGAGCAGGGGAATGGGGAAAACCAAGTGTTCTGGCAGTGAAACGGTACTAAATAATGCCAAAATGTACTTGAAAGAGGAGTGGCAGTGGGATCTGTATACCTGATGGTAGAACCAAGCCAGAAGCAGGGTTTCATTCTCCACTGACAGAGCAAGGGGAGTAATTCACACCTGAACACAGCATCTGTCAGCTGAACGCAGAGGTGAACAGAGCAACTCTGCTGCCGTGTACACCAGGGAAATTCCAGCACCAGAGATCTGGAGACTGGATGCTCTGGCTTTGACACTGTGGCAAATTTACTGCATGACTTTACTGAGAGCACTTTAAATTGGACTTTTGAAATGCAATCCAGTTTGTCTTCTGGTGCCTCTGTTTATTAGCTGTGGAGAGGGAATAATAAGGTTCATTCCATTAGCTGTTTTCTGCTCTTGTCCTCTTTTTTTGCTCTTTCCTTAATTGCAACCATCTGAAACAAGGTATAGGTTTATAAGGACCCTTGCTTTTAACAGTGGTTGTTTTTAAACTCTGAAGATAAAAGGGAAGTCCTCACTCAAGATATTAAGTCGAACCCTGTCCTTCAACACAGGATGAACAACCAAGTCACTCTATTAACACCTTAAATCATTTATTCCTCTCCACAAAATCACACCCTCCAACTTTTCTTTTCTTCTCCCCTTCAATAACACCATTTTCTCGTTGACCACAGCCCTTGGCATGTCTTCTTTTCCATTTTTGTCTATCCCTGTGCACACCTACTCCCTCTACAAAGGTCTCCTCTCTTCTGCTGGCTTGCCAGGTGCATTGTGTGAAGATCCAAGAAGTCACTCACAGGTAGCTGAGCTGGCTGGTTTGCATGTACTTACTGGCCAGCTGGCAGCCCAAGCCAAGCAATTAGCTAACGAGCTTATACCACGGCCTTTCACTCACATGAGCTGCGCTTTGTCATTGTCTCACACGCCACTGATTTTCATAATATATGTAGGATATTTATATCTTTTAAGCTTTTACCTCTCTAGAGAATGGGGTGAAATTAGCCACCAGGCTCAGAATACATTGCTGGGCGCAGGATTGACAGATGGAGAGCCAGATGGACAGACAGCACTCCTATAAAAGCCTTATTTCCTTAGGAAAAGAGGCCGTTGGGTCTGAGCACTACTAGTACGGGGTTATAGGATGTACGGGGGGGATTATAACCCTCATTAACAGATGTCATGTGTCAGACACTCCTGCAGAGAGATGCAGAGAGAGAGTAAGGGATGTACCTCATTTTGCTTTGCAGGTGTGAGTTTGAGTCCTAGCATAGCTACACATTCAAAAGGGAAAGGGAAAGGAAGGGAGATTTGTCACTAGCTCCGTTAGTCCTTTGTGTATTGTCATTTAAAGGCATTCATGTGGCCTTTCCTAATCTCACCCAATAGGCTCATGAAAGGTTTTCTGATGTTTTCTTTACCCAGCCCAATAGGGTAAATGAAGTAGCATATTAAGATTTTAGTCCCTTACCCTGAAAGTTATTTGAACCCATCCTCTGACCCAGTTGCACTCTGAAAATGGCTGGGTCAGGCATGATCAGGTCTAACAGGCTACATGGTCTACATCTGGAGATTTCAAGTAAGAAAAAAGACCAGTTTTAAACGTACTGCTTACTGAGTCCTAAACCCCACCACTTAACCTCATTTTCTAAATCTGTATTCACTAAATATGAAAATGCTACAGCAAAAATTCATAGACACAGAATGGCTTGGATTGGAAGAGACCCTTAAGATCATCTAGTTCCAACCCCAATTCCATGGGCAGGGTATTTTACCTGTGGAACCCTTCTCTGGGGTTTAGTAGTAGTGGTGCACTGGCACAGGTTTTGGACTGGTCCCTGTCAGACTCATGATTGAGTAACAGTCTATAGGATCAACCACCTGATTTATTTAGCCATTTTATTAGATGGTCATTTTTGTAGCATCCTTCCTTTGTAGCATCCTCAGCCCCACAGTGAGCTACCATGTGAGGTGGGGAACATAAAGGAAGCGAAAGGTGAAATGCCTTAATTGGGAGGGTTATCACTTGCAGAGCTGGTATGTGAACAAAATCTGGCTCCAGAGGTTATGGAATTCCTGCCAGGAAAGTGGGTGGGAACCCTTGGTTGAACCCAATTTGCTGCTTGAAGAACTGTTGCTCAGCAAGCATGCTTTGAGTTGTCCTCGCTGCTGTATTCATCTGAAGCCTGGATGTTGGATTGTGGATGCTCACGGCAACACTGGCAGTCCTGAAATGAAGAGAGTAAAAAGTTGCAGAAAGTAATGCCAATTACTGCATTTTAGGAAGCAATCATGTTGCTCACAATTTTATTTAAATTTGTAGGAAAGCTATGAAAACATCTCATGATTTTGATGCTGTGCATAAAGTTATCATAGCCAAGGGTAACTAGTACAGTAAAATAAGCACAGATGCTGCTGGAGCTTTTCAGAACAGCTTTCACTCCACATTTTCCAGTAATATGATGCACCTTCAATACTGAAAGCTTTGTAATCAATCCTTTTACTTTTCTTTCACTACAAAAGTTCCTCTTAAAAGAACACCAGATCCAATCTTCAAAAAATATTTGCTGACTTCTGAAGCATGTTCTCATGCCTCTGAGTTTGAAGTTACAGTAGAAAATTTACTTATGTAGGATGGCAATCCAAATAATCTTATTTTATCTGAAAGTATATAAAGGTCGTATAAAAATTTCATTGGAGTTCTGTCCAAGGAAAAAGAAGATGCTTGCTTATGAAATTCTGTTATAAATGCATTTAACATCTGGTCCTGCAAATGTACATGATTGTTTCTTTGTGACCCCTTGCAACCAATAAAGGCAAGGGATGAGAGTAGAGATGTGCAGGATTAGATCCCTTACTTTGTGTAATTTTTTTGTCCTATGGCATTTCAATGATAAAAGACCAATTTCTGCCCTTGCTTAACCTCCAGCAACCCCACTGATTTCCCTGTTCATTCCAGATTGTAATGAATGACTTTACACACTGAAGCCCTTTTATTCTTTCCCTTCCAGATTGAGTGTCTGAGCCCAGACAATGGGCCCCTGCCTCCAGGAGTGTGCGACTGAAATAAATCCACTGACTTGAGCAGCCGCGCTCCATCGCGACCGAGAGCCGAAGCTGGTTTCCGACACACAAACTTCCATGGAGCATAAGCCAGGGAAGAGCAGACAGGTAAGCAGCCCTTTTAACTCCTTAGCATGGCTTGTGTTCGTGTCAGCCCTGGCTCATGGTTTATACACAGAGGGTATGTATTAAATATCACTGTACTTGCACTACGTGTATCTATTTGAGATAATTATGGCTATTGGAGTGCTGGTGGGGCTTGCAGTCTTTAATGCACTGATCCTCACAACATCTGATAAAGTGAGGAAGTATTTCTGTCTGTATATTATACACAGGAAACTGAAGCCTAGACAGTTTTTTTGCTATGCCAGGGAACAGAATCTGGATTTTCCAAGCTGAAAGCTAGCACTCAGTCTGTTGGTCTGTCTTGAAATAAGCAGTACAAATAGGCACAGAGAACAGCGCTTCTTGTAAATTGGGGATACTGAACTACTTCATTGTGATACAGCAGACATGATAAATTGCTACTGTTAAATAAAGTGTTAGGGAATTGTCACGTAGCTATGGAGAGGCCACGCTGTTATTAAGGATGCAAAAGGCATATGTTTCAGCTTATTCTTCCATATCCATATTGACTCTGAAGTGCAAACAATAATAAAAACTAAATTTTGCCAGTAAACTAACACAGTTTATCTGGAGGACAGAGCAGAAAGTGGGAGCAGAGCTTGATCCCTCCCTGCTTGAGAGTGGTGACATATCAGCTGATGGAGGCAGCCCAGGTAGGAGGCAGGGAATATTTATACTACTTACTTGTTCTGGTGAAGATTCAGTGAGACAGGCTTGGAGTTGAGTCCTAAAAAATTAACAAGGATCGGAAATGTGTGTCAGAACCAGTCATTGTACTCAGATGTACTGTGTCAATACCACAAGATCACCTTTTTTCTCTGTTATCATACAAAACTGTGGGTACTTTGCCATCTCAGAAGCCAATGGTTGGTTCAACACATGGAAAGGAGATGCCAGAAGTGAAGGTACTGGGGAAGAGGGGGCTTTATTCTGCTGGCTTAGCCATTATTCTCTAAAGGGCAAAGATGTCTCCAGATCTGTTCTTTTAGTAAGACCAAGACTCTCTATGATTAAAATAACTGGCTTTTCATTTCCCAAGAGCATCTAGCATGTGAATGGGACTATTATTATGAATTTTGCTATTGCACATGGTAGTTCACTGTGGGGCTGGGGATGCTACGAAGGAAGGATGCTACAGAAATTGCACAAGCAATTAGTAGTTCACTTCCTTTACGTTCCCCACCTCACATGGTAGCTCACTGTGGGGCTGAAGATGTTACAATGGAAGGATGCTACAAAAATTGCACAAGCAATAAAGTAAATCTGGAGTGATCACAAAGTTTTTCTAGATACGTGGCCTTATTGGAGTATTAAGAAATATCACAAATGTGTATAAACCAGAAGGTTTCATCAGGAAAAAAGTCTTCTTCATGATGAGGTTATGGCTTGACTATGGTAGCAGATTGGCCTTCTAAGTTTTATTTGATATTGTTTGATATGCTCCAGTATTTCATTGTAATTTAATGCCAATTCCTATTCACACAGCTATTCTAAATAGGTTCTTGTATGTACCTATTACCTTAGTAGCCAGGCTTCTATAGCAAATCCTGAACATTCCATTATTATTAAATACATAAAAGCCATCTATTCCATCTGCTTCGTACAGTGAGGTGAACAAGATTGGATGTGAAGTCCAAGTGTGGTAATAGGGTAATTATTTTTTTGGAGGTTCTTCTAATATACTTATGGTCAATTGTGTTGAAGATGTATTATCTTACAGTTGTTCATGGCTGTTTTATCATGTGCTGTGAATTGAGAAATATTCTTCCCTATGCCTGGATTTTAAAACCCCATGCTTTAGATTTTTAGAGAGGAAAATATGCCTTTGAAAAGGTGCAATTTGATCCTCTGAGCAATTTATGCCATTCATGACATGATCTACACCACCTTGATGAAAATCTTTCTTCTTCCTAAGACATCACTGGAATTTCTGGTGATAAGAGAGACCTCATTCTACTTCAGTAGACTGAATGAACCAGCATCTCATTTGAAGTTCACTTCATATGGTATATACAGTTTACATGTTTTCACAATCCCAAAACACTTACTGCAAGAAAAATTGTCTTCCATGGAACTGCCCTCCTGAAATGTTTCCCTTAGTTTAAAAAAAGGGGGAAAAAGGGACATATTTACAGAGTTAAAATATAAACAATGCACAGGGAAAAAGAATGTAATAGGCTTAGGGAAAGGAGAATAGAGACCTATATGCTTACAGGACCTTCCACCTAATTGCCTATAAATAATTGTCTTGTGTGTATTACCCACATCAGAGCATGGTCTATAAGCCTGGATGTCAGCTGCAGAGCTCAGCTGCTGTTTGTAAATGGTATTAACTGTGCTCTTGGTTTCCCTGTGCTTAACTGTATATAGTTTTGTTTTATTGGCACTCTACTGTAAGCATATTCTGCACTATGCAAATATAAGAGCTGAGAAGCATATGGGCCGAATCCTGCAACATTCCCTCAGGCAAATGGCCAATTCACTTGATGGGAACTTTTCCTGAGTAAGCAGTCGGAGCAGACTCTCAGCTCCATCGTATGCCTCGGCTTGTTTTCAGGTGTGACAGCAGGCACTGGTGATCTACAAGGAAGGAAAGGAAGGGTATAAGACCCAGTACCAGGGGTAGATGCTCTGTTCTGTTCTTCTCAAGCCTTAAGATCCACTGAGATGCTACAAAAGGCACAGTCAGTATAGAATGACCATCTCCAGCCTTTAGCAGCCTGTTAAAAATCTGCTAAATAAAAGGAAAGACAAATACAAAAGGAAGGAGTCTTCAGGACAAGAGTAAAGGCCCTCAAGCTGTGCCAAGGGAGGTTTAGACTAGATACTAGGGAAAATTTCTTCACTGAAAAGTGATCAGATATGGGAACAGGCTGCCCAGGGAAGTGGGGGAATCATCCTCAGAAGTGTTCAAAAGGCTTGTGGATGCGGCACTTGAGGACATGGTTTACTGGTGGACTCGACAGTGCCGGATCAATTGCTGGTCTTTTCCAATCTTAATAATTGTGTGATTCAATATGTGATAACATTTGTCCATCCCCAATCTGGACATAATCTCATGGTACCAGTAGTGGAGACATCTCTCTAGTCAATGCAGACAGATTTAAGCTGCAGGAATTCATGGAGTGAGGAGAAAGAGGAGGGAAAACCTGCTTTTGGTAAAGAGCACCAGTGATTTCTGCTCCGCCGCCTTATTCAAGAGCTTTGTCAGAGAGACATAACTCAAAATGGGAACTTCAGGGTTCAGCTCTGAGTCCAGCTCCAGTTCAGCCCTGCCATCTATCATACAGGAATGGGGTTTCACCCCTTAACTGTGTAAGTAGCTAAAAGCTCTGTCCCATTTCCTGATGTCTGTATATTACATGGCCCAGGCTGTAGTGGCAAGCAATATGTTGTGGACTTCAGTCCAAGTCCTACAAAAGGTCACACAGGTGCTTTTCTTAATTGACTCCAATTTTGTCTACACTGCCCCTCACAGCTTGATATGTATCAGAGAAACTGGATTTCTTTGATCTAGCTACCATGGGAACAGTGCAGCACTGATGCTGTAGCACACATCTCAGCAAGATTCCCACATGGACCTTGGTTACACACTTGGGGCCTCTAAAGTGTGTTGAACACTGGGCTGTGTGTTCTCAGTGCTAATGTCATCCCTAATAGCTACACTAATATTAGCAGTGGTACCCATATCTTTCTTTCTCCTGCAGCCATTTATTTCAGCAGTGCCTGATTGGAAAGTTAAGCTGCAGCCCTTACTCGTTCCTCATCCTCATCTTCATGCATCTTTTAAACAAAATAGCTAATTCAAATAGAAGCTTAAAGGTCAAACATTACAGACATGGTTTTGCAAGCCCTTTTGTACATAGCTTTTCCCCTTGTATTAAAAAAAAAAAAAAAGAAAAAGGAGAAAAAAAGGTATTCTCATCAGGAAATGTTGGCAAAAAGGGTTTAATTACAGAAATCATTTTGCACCCTATGGAGAAAGCATGAAGAATGGCATATTTCCACATTTGAATTGCACATTCATCAAGAAAAGAGTGATTTCCCCTTAAGAATGTTCTGGAGGAGTAGAAAAGAGCATTGAACCCTGGGGTGTGTATTTTATAGTTTCTAAAAGGCAAATGGTTTAGCTTCCATTGATTAAAACATATGGGTTTTCCCTTTGGATTATTCTCCTGGATGTAGAAAAAAAATTAAAATCTTTAGTAGTGACTGTCAAGCAATGCAGCCCCTTAGGAGATGTCTCCACAAAGGCAAAGGGCTCACCCAACTATCTGCTGCTGAACTTGGCCAGCAAGAAGCCTTTGACCACCAGATGTTGCTACTTTCTTTTGCTTGATGAATGGGGACTTTACAAAAGGTGTTTTCATTGCTTTGTTGGAGCGAATGTCAACACAGAAACACAAGCCGGCCTTAGGAGCACTAGGTGCTAATTGGAGTGGCAGCTCCAGGACTTGCTGTCCTTGCTCTCGGGCACACAAGGTCCAACAAGCTCGTGAATTAGTCTTGTCATTCACCTTCTTGTCCCACAGATGTGGCTTCTTTACAAACTTTTGGCAAACACTGCGTGGAGGAGAACTTGACTCAATAGTCACTGCTCTCAAGGAGCAAAGTGCAAAGTTGCTGGGGTGCAGGACACAGGCACAACGTGGCAGGCTGATGAACACTGATACTTTGGATGTGCATCTTCATAAAATGTGCTCCAAATTAGAATGCAGCACACTTCTGTGACCACAGTAATTCATGGTGAATTGAAGCAGGAGTGGGATTTTCCTAAGCAAAGTCGCCTTTTCCCATTAAATTACCATTGTTCTTTTTTTCCAGGAGCATTATTGTCTAGTTCTGCTAACAGAGAAAGGCCAATTACACAAACAGTGCTGACCTGTTAAACTTGAATTTACCAGCCAGAATTCAAATAAACAGCATTTTACTCCCCACTTGGGTTTACTGATTTTCTCTTAATGATGTCACTCGAGTTTAAAAAATAAATAAATGGATGTCTGGGGTGAATGGGTGTATCAACTGAGTGTTTCAAAACTGCAGGAAAGTAACGCCAACTGTAAAAGCACTAAGAACAAGAAAAAGTTACATGTAATTGGAAGAGAAGATGTTCCATTTCCTTTCTAAAATCAAATGCAAACTGCTCATGTGACTGATTTAGTATTGAACAAGAGAGGAAAAATTGCTTCTTGGCATTTAAATGGAAATGTTTCTTGTTCCGAAATTTTGGAAGCTTGCATACTGTATGATTTTTGAAAGGCTTATACAATTACCATTGAATTTGGATGAGGTCTATTCCTAACAATATATATATTTCTCAGTTAAACTTTTTCCTTCCGGAGACCTAAATTGCCTTTGTCTAGAGTCTAGATTCCTGATGTGGAATATATTCCAGAGGTAATAAGGCCAATGCAAATATATTTCATTTTTAATGTGTACATCTGAAAAAAACAGCGAACAGCAGAAGCTATTTTGCAAAGCAGACCTTTATGTCAAGGACTCTGCTGTTTTAGGATGATGTTCTGATTTGCTGTGCACCTTTTTGCTCTGATTGCTGGATTTGGAATAAAACACATATCTTACTTCTTGCTTTCCACAAAGGCTAGAAATTTTAGGACAGGAGAAAAAGGCAGACCACAGCAGGCTGGCACCTGGCTGATTTAAAGGTATGCCATGAAGAGGATGATTCCCATGTAGCTCAAAGCACTGCATGAAGTACTGCAGTCCATTATGTTCAGCACTCCTCTTACAATGCGGTTTTAGGGCTGAATCCAGTGTCACTCCAAGATTTGTGATGTCAACACAAGCCCTGTAGAGACTGTTGCTGAAAAGTTTTGTAAGAGTAAATTTTGAGGAGGGACTCGAAAGAGAAAAATGTCATTATTTGGTGAATGAGAAAATGATAGGCTGAGTGTAAACAGCAATGGGTGATATATCCTGACAGGGATAAGTTATTGAGGACTTGCCCAAGGTCAGGCAGTGAAGCAGTAGCAGGGCCTGACACTTAGCAACAGCATAACCCTTTCTTTCTTCAGAGCATGCTGAATAGCAGCATTAAATAGCCCTAGTTTCTTGTCACTACTGTTTAAAAAAATTAAAAACCAGATAAAACCAAAACAATCCCCCCCAAGTAAATAAAAGGCAGGAACTGGTAGCATTGATCTTCCTCCTCAAGAAGAACTAACCTTAAATCTTGCAGGCCTTCTTTCTGAGAATTTGATTTTAATTATCAAACACCACAATTCTGTAAAAAAGTTAAAAAATAGTAATAGTAACTGATAATGATAATGATGTCATCCCCTGACACCATTGTGGATGATGATCTCTGACCCCAAAAGCAAGACATTATGCAGTCTGCCTAACTAGAGGCACAGGAGAAGCAGAGGTTTCCTGCTGCTCACTATGAGTGCTGAAACTAGAGCCCACGTGACCCCAAAAAGAGAGGGAGGTTCACCACGGCCAGGACATGAAGGCACCACCTGAGGCAGATGTCCACTTTCTTCTTGCCTCCATCCTGATCCCCATTCCGTTCTCATGGTAAAGCCAATGCCGTTCCCACCCATCCCCATGGCTATTCCATGCCCAAGACCAACCCATTCCTGTCGTACTCCAGCACATCCTCTCCTGTCCCTACTACCCTCTCATTCTAATGTCCACACTTGATCCATCTCATCACCGTGCCCATCTATCTGTCCATGCCCACGCCATGTCCATCCCCTCCCCATAGCCCTGTCCAGCCCCTCTCCATGCCATGCATGCCTATGTGCATGCCCAAATCCCCTTCATGCCCATGGCATGCCTGTGCCCTTCTCCCAGTGCCCATGCCATGCCTATGCCTGTGTCCTCCCCTGACCCATGCCTGTGCCACGACTGCATCATGCCCATGCCTGTGCCTATTCCCATCTCATGCCAATGTCTATGTTCTCCCCATGCCCATGCCGTGCCCGTGTCTGTGTACATCCCTGGCCCATGTCTATTCTGTGATTGTGACCATGTCCATGTCTACATTTTCCTCAGCCCCACGTCCATGCCGTGCCCATGTCTGTGTCCTCCCCGGCGCCACGCCTCTGCCGTGTCCATGCCCATGCCACCCCATGCCTGTTCCCAGCCCGTGCCCCTCTCCACGCATCCTCAGGCCGTGTCCGAGCTGTTCCCACGCCGCTGGGGTGGGCAGCCGCCAGCCGCATGTGCGCCTGTCATTCCAGCCGGGAGCGCCGGCTCCTGCCTCCCATTCATGTAACCTGTGTGTGTCTCTCTTTCTCTCTGTGTGTAACAGCGAGAGGGAGAGAGCGAGCGAGGCACGGAGAGAGGGAGGAGGAGGGGGGAAGCTTTAAATAAAGCCTTTGGATTGCAGCTGCTTATTTTGGGCAGTCCTACCAGGACGATTCCTGTCAGGAAAGAAGCTGGACCAGTCGTTTTCCTTTTTTTTTTTTTTTTTTTTTTAAATTTATTTTAATTTTGATTTTTGGGGGTGGCAGCGGTGTATCTCTGAGCTGCTTGCGGAGATGAGCTCCGGTGCCTGCCTGTAGTTTTCACTTTGGGATCGCTGGACACAGAAGTGGCATTTCGGTGGGGGGAAGCTGCAGACATGGTAAGCTTCTCTTTTTCCTCTGAAAAGTGTATTTATGCCATAGACTCTCTTGAATTTTCCCTTCCCCCTTCCCTCTTCCCACCAAACAGCCAGGCACACAGGCTGGGGCTGGGGAGAAGCTCCCTGAATCCCTGGCTTTCCCTCCCCAGCATCCATCCTTCCCTGCTGCCCAGTTCCCTGCCCTCCCCTCGCACAGTTTGCAGCAATTCGGAGGGAGGCAAAGACGCTGCGGGAAGCTCCGGGCTGGGGCGGGGGGGATCAGGCACCCCCAGACTGCCAAAACCTTGCTTCAGGGTATGTTTGGAGTGGATTCTCCCATCCAACCTTCCCCCTCCCCGGCCCTTCCCTCTGCACCCCGAGCGGTGCGGCTGTGCTGGGGGAAGGCAGCAGTGCAGATTGGGAGGCACTGGAGCAAGGATGCAGCTTTAAGATCAATCGGTGTTATTTATGTAATAGTAAAAGCAGGGAGGAGAGGAGGCAGAAAAAATAGAATAAGAAAGAAGTGCCTTGGTATTTCTCAGCTCACAAGGCTCCTTTGGCTCTGTCTGAACCCCTCATACTCATGTCCTGCTGCAGGGTGGTGCGTGGTGGGAGTGTGTGTGTGTGTATGTTTACATCTGGATCCATGCTAGAATCGGGGGTGAGGATGGGGTGTCCCATTTTCCAAGGAAAGGTGGGTTTGCCTCCAACAAAAAGAAAAAAAAAAAAAAGGAAAAAAAGAAAGAAATGCGTTTGACTGCAAGTTGAGTGACAAGTCTGTTTCTTAGGCATTAAATGTTAAAGCCCTGCTTCCAGCCATGCCCTGCCAGGATTAAAAGATAGCCCAAATAGTGTGGTGTTGGAGAAAAGATGCTGGAGTGCCTGGAAGAAATGCAGTGGTTCAGACTCCTGCTCGTATTCTCAGCTATTTGCATTCTCAAATACAAATTTGGGCTGTTGAACCTGAAACCAGGCTGCCGCCAAAGGGCATTTATTTCCTGGGATTTGTTTTGATTGAAAATACAGCATAAAATATCTGGGAGATTTTGCTTCAAAACAAGCGGTAGTTAAGAAATTTCAAATCTTTAAAAAATAATAATTACCCCCCCCCAACCTCTAAAAGTATACACAGGGCAATATTTATTTACTTTCTTATCATGACCACACTTAGAAATTCACAGTGGTTACAACCATGTAAGCACATGATTTGGAAAAAAAACCCAACAAAACAAACCAAAAACAAACCAACAACAAAAAACCACCAAAAAACATATTTATGGCACTGCTTTCACTGCCTTGTTTTATGGGATGCATAGTCTGAAATACATTTTTCATACAGCCAAAACAGAAATGCCTAAATGCTCATTGAATAGATAGGCAAGACCTTTCTGCTCTTGAATGCATTTGCTCATGGTTTTTCCTGAAAAGTTCAATTTCTTATGATTTAAAAACAATAAATAAACAAGGCAAATGCCAAACTCCTGCATCGAACTAAAAATTAGTTTCTCCGCCTCAACACTATCGTCTTCCTTAACTTTTTGCAGTGAAGCCTCACCTTGAATGTACAGCTGCATTTTTTTTTTTAAATTTTTTTTCCCCTCAGAAAAGTCCCAGGTGAAGAAAGGGTCATAAAATGAGAAACTGGGAGCAAATCTTTGAAGTTGGAAGTTGTCTGTGTGCTTTTTATAGGTAAACTTCTGCTGTAGCCTGGCAAGTTGTTAGTGTGCTGCTCCCTGCTTTGGGGCGCCAGAGTTGGGCTGGGGAACTTGGCAGCTCCCAGCCTATCCCAATCCCATTTCTTTCGGCTTCGGTGACCCTAATAAAATTGCCTACTAGTAGGGTAGCCCCTCCCCTCCTGTGGAAAGTGCACTGCTCCCAACATGTGCACCATATGTGCCCGCAACACCCAAGGCTTAACATCTCTTCGCCTATACCATGCCAGCAGCCCGCGTATGCCACCCGCACTCCGGCTCTGGCAGGAGCTGGGCACTGGCCATCGGGAGCCCCAACCTCTCCCCTGGTAGCTGGGGGAGGCTGGGGCTGAGCCAGTGGTTTGTATTTAATTTATTTCATTGGCCTCTTCAGAGCCAGGCGCCTCCCACTTAGTGCCTGTGCCCGTAGCACTTTTATAGGCTTGGGTGGAAAAAACAAGGAGTATGTGTGTGTGTATATATATATTTAGTGCGGTGGGGGGGAGCGTAAAGGGAGGAAGACGCGTCTCTTGCACTGTTTTGCAGCGAGGCAGGACTTCAGCTCGCTGGGCTGTGCCTGTGTTACAAGGCTGTAGGAATTTGCTCGTTTGTGGCCATTGCGAGCTGCCCTTCCTTGTAAAATCCCCAGCTCCCAGACTCTGCCACGCTGCTGGATCAGTGCGTGCTGGAGTGGGCTGGTTTGTGGCCAGGAGAATTCTTTGCTGCCATGATCCCTTGAGGATGCAATCCCCAAGTCAGTGCATGGCTAAAGAGAATTAGGGTCTGTGCTAGTTTGCAGCCGGTCGGGAATAGGGAGGGGACCATGAGGTCACGGTGTGTGGCCGGGCATTTCCCAGGCACCTGAAAATGTAACCTGTATTGCCCTTCCCTTGAGAGCGCGACCACTGCTCTGCACCCACCATCCTCGGAAGGGGGTCTGCACACACAGCTGGGGCAGGGGAGGAGGGGAGCTGCCTTTGCAGGCAACCTGTTTCACTTTTTTCCCCTTCTCCCGCCTCAAAAAACAACCACCAAGATTGGGAACTACTGCCAGTGCACTGAGATGCACTGTATCTTTACAGGGACTCTCCCTCTGTGCCTCACCCTCCTTTCCCGTCCATACATGCGTGAATGTGTACGCATCTTCACAAGGGGAGACTTTCAATTCATCTGTTCCTTATGTGTGTGACCTGGAGAAGAACTGTCATGTTTTGGTGATGAAAGAGGGTCATTAATACGGAAATAGGTTCTCGGGTTATTCTTTGGCAAGGAAACGGGTTAAAGGCAAAAGGAAATGCAGAAGTTAACTTTGTACTTTCCTCTACTTAGTAGCAAGGACTCCTGGTTTAGAAAGGGTTTTCTTGGGAGAATTTGCCTTCTCTAATTTTAAAGGATAGGGAAAAATTATGGAGAGATGAGGGTAAAGCTGCTCATCTGGTTTTGGGGGTGGGGGGGAGATAGCCCCCTCTCCCCCCAGTTTAATTTACTACATGGATGCAGAAAGAGAGACTTCTCTCTAATTTCAGTAGGTCTGGGGAAGGAGTAAGATTTGGGCAGAGAAGACTGCAATTTTAAGTCCATGTAGCTTAATTATTTTCCTTGGCTCATTTAAAATAGATGCTTTCCTTTTGTTTTGGTAAGCAGATAGTATACTGGCAAGGGAAAACGCTATTTTCGTTTTACAAAGTGGATTTTTTATTTTATTTTATTGCTTTCCTGGAGTGCATAATAACAAAATGTTATTTCATTCTGTCTACAACATGTACACTATTCCAATTAAGAGTCTACTCTGATTATTTTTAACCTGGTAGTTTGCCATTTCTCTGCTCAGGAGAATAAAAAATTGCTTTCTTGCACTTTAAAATAGCTGAGATGCTTAAGCAGAACTACCTTTTCCCTGGGAAAGTCATTTCCAGTTCTGTTGAGTTCCCGCTTCAATGGTTCATTTTCTGACAGAATCACATCTTTGCAAGAAGCAGAACTATGATCTTATGTAACTTGATGTTTCCAGATCAAAAATTACAAATATTGCAGTAATACCACGAAGAGAGAGATTTGACAGGAGGAATGTTGTGTGGCATATTTATTATTAGGATTTCAAATCAAGGTGGTTTTAAAAATTTATGGAGGGGAAAAGCAGAATTAAAAAAAAAGATGAATAAACAAAAACTTGCTAGTTTGATATGTTGAACATCACTTTTCCCTTTTATCTTACCTTTGTAGGCAGTTGAGATTTTAATTTTTCTTCTTTTAAAGCAAGCCCTTCAGTATTTAAGAAACCTTTAGTTGTAATTTCAAGAGTTGAAGTAGCTTGAAACTCCCTCTCTCTCAGATTTGATTCAAAGAAATGAAACTCTGTAAATCAATGTCAATTCAGATTTAAAGACTGGCTGTTACCTGCCCTGTTACAAGGTCTATCAGCATAGCTTATTGTAACTAGAAGCTGAAATACTCTGTTTCTGCTTTGAACTGACAAATTGGCGGTGCTGGCTACTTTGACAGAGTAACTTGCACCAGTAGCCAGTGAATTGGGTATTCACGGATCCTTGACTGATACGTTCCAGAGAAAAAAAGTCCTATAACGCAACATTTTTTTAAAGCATAAGTATATATGTGCATTTCCTCTTTGATTAAAAGGAAAAAGGATCATGGAGAAATTTATATCTTAATTATGGCAGCATAATGTAAGGAGTGATGATGTAGCGTGGTTATAGGACTTAAAGTAGTCAGGAGTAAATGTACAATTTTCACTCTTCTGTGCTGTTTCACCCTTGCTTCACTTGATAGAAAAATAATTTTGTTAGAAATATGTAATTTTTTTTTGCCAGCTGTTCTACTCTCCCAAGATCATCTGTAGAGGGAGAGTTGAAATGTGAGTAAGAGGGCATGTTTCCTTGTCTGTGTGCAGTGACAAACATTTTTTACAGAAAGTTCAAATTTTGGAAAGTTTGAGCTTTACTTTGTAAACAAACAAAACAAAAATCCTTTTGCCTTTGTACCAAATTGCTTGGAATGAAGCTGTTTGTGCTGTAGGGGGATTCAAACTTCATCTAGTGTTGTCTTGCTGGGTATCAGCAGAGGTGATCTTTTGAATGTGAAGATGTCCATGAAAGCAGGCACAGATTTCTCTGTTATTCCAGTGTGTTGGCACTGGAAGAAGGAGCAAGCAAGAGGCAGGAAAGAAGAAGGAAGGTGCATTATGAAACAAATTAGAGCTGACTGGTAAGTTTCCTTTTCCAAGTAAGAGTTGCTTTCTAGGGTATGACAGGATCCTTGTTCTTTTTTTAAGTGGGGGGAAGAAGGAAGAAGGAGAGAGGAGTTTCTGATGGTTGATTTAGGTGGAGCAGCTCGCTGAACTGCGTTTATCAGTTCATTTAAATGGGGATGGCTCAGCGAGATTTCACAGATATCTCCACTTATTTTAGCAAAGTAGCATTTGCTACGGTCTAAGATACCACTGCAGTCCAGAATGCTGCTCCACCGCCGTAATCACCGCTAAGGCACCGCTGGCAGATGTGCTACCCCAGCAGCAACAGCAAACATGAAAGCAGAAGATGTCTGGCTGCCCATTGATTTAGGCTGTAGGTGATTATTCAGTGCAGTTTTCTCTTTAACCACTGAGTAGAAGCTGTATCACTTGCTGCACTTGTGTTTGCACACATTGAACCTTCAAAGTATTCTGGAGATTGATTAGTTACACAGTCAAAAGTTAGAAACAGAAGATTAAATCCTATTTTTCTGTTTTAGTCCAACCCTGCATCATGTATGCAATAAGAGCTCATAGACTTTGTTGTCACGCCGTCAAACTCCAATATGTATACTATAAATCTTAAAATTGCTTAAAAAAATCCAGTCTGGGCCTGTTCCTTCTGGGGAATGTTGGGTGTATTCATAAAATCAGTCTTGGTCTTTTATATCAGCAGCTGGACCCCATGAGCCTTATGGATTCCTTCTAGCTCAGGATATTCTATGACTCTATGATATCATGCTGTGTGGAGTATAAGAGAAGCCAGGATTCATTTCCTAGGCAGGATCATCTTCAACTATACTGTCTGTTCACATAAGAGTAAAGTTCTGGAGGCCTGCAATTCATAAACCATCTCTTCCACTGGGTCACCTGGACTTAAATGGGCCAGTCTTACAAATGAAGTGAACCCCCAAATTTTATAATGGAAGGTTTTCAATATTCTGATAATTCCTTTTGAACTGCCTCTGTGTTTTTGGATGCTAAAAACCATTTCATCCTTCTCTCTGTAACATAAAGAAGAATAGGAAGGGAGAGTTTGGTTAGCCAAAAAGCTCTTAGAAGTGACTGCCAGCAGTGGTTGGAAAAACTGACGGAGCATGAGAGAAACCGGAATTTGCCTGTTGATACAAACAGCATTAGGTGGTTGGGCTGTGGGCAGCACAGATGCTGTCAGTCTGGAACAAGCAAATGCTTCTACTTCTAGAAAATTACCCTTTGTGCAGCTGGGTTTAAGGTGTGATCAGCTTTTTGGCACAGATTTTTGTTCTAGAAAGCAGAGAACCATCTCAAGAGCCAACTGGCCGATGTGTTCCTGCAGACAGAGCCGTGATGAGGGATTTCTTAAGGTGTTTCCTTACGGTGGTGCTAAAACAATGCAAAGTTCACACAGCCTTTAATGCTGCTGTGGATGTTTGACACTTCAGCAGATCAGACTCTCAGCTGTCAAGGTGATCATCCATAGGCTGCAACAGGCTCTGACACAGTTATGAAATGTTGCGTTGAAGGGACTTGCCCAGCATTGCCCACAGTCTTGGGGCATCATTTGGCTACCCTAATCTGAAACACATTTGTTCTCATTCCACAATCCTCTGCTTAGTCACTGCAAACCTCCCAGCTCTGCAACGGGTGAGATGGGGATTGTAAACCTCCTCTGCTACTCCTCATTCTCATTGCTTCATCTCCAGGCTGGAGACTAAAACACTGCCTTGTGAATAATGAGTGTTTCATTATTCAGACACTTGATTAAGGCAACTTTCATTGTGTTTTTTACTTAAATTATGGGTCTCCAATATATACTTCTAAATCATATTACTGGTCTGTTAGTCTAGTTTTTTGTTGATTTCTTTTGGTTCTATTGAGTCGTCCAAGAGCTAGTAGTTTTGCAACATTGCCTCATTTTGGTCTTTCTCTGTGTCAATGGCTTAGTTTAACAGAGTACTCTGCTCCTCTAAACAGATGCCTCAGTCCATCCCACTCAGTCTGGTCTTCTCCTCATGCCCTGCCTTGTCCAGCTCCTTTCTACAATCCCATTTTCACTCCTCTAACCCCTGCTCTCCAAGTCTCTCATCCCAACTTCATTCAGCTCCTACCAGCTTGAGATCATGCCAAGAACCAGAGAGCATCTCTGATTGCAGTTCTGACATTTGGATGCAGACTTGGCACTCCCCATAGTATAAAACATCTTGTTTAGTCACACACAGGTAGAAATGTAAGTGATGGAAGCTGGCAAATATGTACAAATGCACCCAGGAGCATGTAGCAACAGTGTTTTTATCAGGGATGTCTAAACTTCACTTAATTCACACAGATAAGCACAAAATTCATTAGAAGAAAAACAGTTGTCTCCCAGGCAAATTTCAAGTCCTTCCTCTAAAGTCCTAAAAATCCCAGAGGACGGTTTTAGCAAGAAAGCTAAAGGCTTTTTTTTTTTTTTTTTTTAACCTTGAGTAAAACAACATATTTTTCCTTAGCCTTGTTCTCAGAATCTGCTGAACTGTTTTGACTGAAATTTTCCAAAAAACTTCAGCCTGAGGCAGACAGCTGGCATGGAAATTTTCAGGCCAAACAATTTGCTTAGTATAGTTATAAGAAACTGTGAATGCTGTTTTATTATTAAAGCTGCCTCACTCTTCCCATAATTGACAGCACTACCAACTTCGCCTTTCCCTAATAAACAGAGAACTGGAGATTGTGTTACAAACTAATTTCATATTTGTGTTTTATAGATATTTTTTATATTGGAAATTTATTATAGAACTGACACATGCACTTCAGCATATGTTAGCAGATGATGAAATCTCAAGCTTCCTGGAAACCGAAGTGACTGTAAGTAATGAGAATCCCACAAAGTCACATCAAAGTAATACAGCATTGCAGGAATTGTAGGATGGGATTAAATCCAAAGAAATCTCAGGAGATCTTGCACTGACAGAGCAATCCCACAAATTCCCATGTATCCCACCCTCAGGTTCAGTGTCCTGCTGACAGAGGAACTCTTATTTAGTATAGCAACACTCTATTGTAACAGCAACTGTTATCACAAACCAGAGCCAAGAAAAAGAAGGGGGAAAAAACCTAAATGTAAACCTAGAAAAGAAAGAACAGATAATTGCACTTTGATGTGGCCAGTTTTCTTCTTTCGTCATCATCACCACAGGTGGCTCTTAGGCTGCAGTTTCACATCAGAGCCAAATTCAGGACCCATTGGCAAGGAAGGAGAGGGGTCCTTCTCTCCCCATCTCCTCCCATCCCAATGTCCTCCCTCCTCAGCTTCTGTCCTTTGACTCCTTCAGAATATGTCTGAAGATTTATGATTTTTTGACAAGGACATGTAGTGGTAGGATGAAGGGTAACAGTTTAAGATAAGAGAGGGCAGATTTAGGTTAGCTATTAGGAAAAAACTCTTTTCTGTGACGGTTGTGAGACACAGGCACAGGTTGCCCAGAGAAGCTGTGGATGCCCCATCTCTGGAAGTGTTCAATGCCAGGCTGGATGGGGTACTGAGCTTCCTGGTCTGGTGGGAGGTGTCTCTGCATATGGCAGAGAGGGCTGGGACTAGATGATCTTTAAGGTGCCTTCCAACCCAACCCATTCTGCGATTCTATGATTCTACAATTTAATTTATCCACCCAGGACAAAAAAGCTCCATCTTTTGCTTGGGGCTTTGTTTTTTTTCTGATGACTTAGTGACTTACTTTGAGTCAATGTGGTGGAAGCATTTGGCAGGAAGATGAGAAAAAGAAGCGAGAGAAACAGCTTTGTGGAGGTGATGAGGGTTTAGGCTAGTCCCATGACCCAGGAGTTTTTTCTAAGTTGCCAACTAATTACAGCAATTTGATTGTACTGATATGAATTCTGATTTTATTCATGTTAAAATACGAAGTGCACTTTTCATTGCAGTCTTCTATCTTCAGGACAGTCTTTTGAACCACTCTGCTTAGTGGGCCTTGAAGCAGTTGTCCTCTAACAATTTGCTGGATTCTTTTTGAACCCAGCATGTAGTTGTGATTGCCACAAGAAAAAGTTTCAAAATTTAAAGTCATGCAATGAATGAATAACCCTTCCTGTTTTTCTGCTTTAACCTCTCAATTTGGTAATTTCATTAGATGTCGCCTACTTTGTGGGTTACACAGCAGGATAAATTCCTTCTACTCTTTGGTTTTGTTTTCCTATTCCAAGCTGAAAATCCCCACCCCACTTTATCTATTCTGCAAGTCTTTCCATATTCCTGACAATCTTTTCAGCCTTTCCTTTTCCTCTGTCTTTGTTAATTCTGCTCTGTATTTTAGATGTGGGTAGACCCAAAATATATGCAGCATTAAGACAGAAATGCATGTTACCTTATAAAACATCATCCCATATTATATTTAGCCTGGAGAAAAGGAAGCTTGAGGGGGCCTTATGCTTTCTACAAGTCCCTGAAAAGAGGGTGTAGCCTGGTGGGGCTCAGTCTCTTCTCCCAAGTTACAAGTGACAAGACAGGAGGAAGTGACCTCAAGTGGCATCAGAGGAAGTTTAGATTAGATATTAGGAAAAATTTCCTCACTGAAAGAAGGATCAGGCATTGGAACAGGCTGCCGAGGGAGTGGTGGAATCACCATGCCTGGAAGTATTCAGTAGGGGTTTGGATGTGATTCTTAGGGACATGGTTTAGTGGTGGCCTGGCAGTGCTGGGTTAGTAGCTCGGCTCAATGATCTTACAGGTCTTTTCCAATATAAAAGATGCTATGATTTTTCTCTTTTCTTTGTCTATTTTTTCCCTAATGTGTCTCAGAATTTTCCCTGCGCATTTAACTGGCACGAGCAGAGAGCCAGTAGTGGTAGAGGGCATCCCATGGAGATTCCTCAGCCAACTTTCTGTGTGGCACCAGTTAATTTACAGCCCACATTGTGTATGCATTGTTAGAATTGTTTTTCCCTTTATGCATTACTTTGCTTTTATTGATACTGAATTTCATCTGTTTTTATCACCCAGCTTGTTACCCAGTACTATGAAAGTAGGTTGTAGTGGAATGGTTGGAGACTTCATGAGAGAATCAGAAAGCCCAGCAATGAAACAGGCTCTCATTTTGACTTTTATTCTTGTCCTGGGGATAATCTGAACAAAAATATAACCAACAAAACACCTTTTATATAAAAGTAAGAACAACCAGCCTGCCTGTCTTGTGACATCTGACTGTGAAGTTGTCTGTTGCTCAAATGTTTTTTTCTTCTCATTGTCAGCATCTAGCAGAGTCTTTTTTCTCATACTTCTTTCTAGCCAGTGTTTGCTCTTCCCCAAACCAGCATATTACGCCTTTGCTTCTTCCATGCTGCAGCACCAGAATCCTGATACCAAGGGACAACTTAATGATCATCTTCTCACAGCCTGACATGTTTCTCCTGTATCTCCATCTTCTTTCTATCCTAAAATCCCTCTTGTGTTCATGATGCCCTGCAAAGACACCTGGGGTTTGGAAACTTTTCCTACTCCCTTGGTTTTGCTTTAATCTCACAAGAAAGTGTGAGCAGACAAAGCCACCTGCCTGTCACTTAGAGCCCTGTTTGCTGGCAAGCACTTGGGTCTACCTGAACAGGGCTTTCTTTAGGGCTTAGCTTTTATGGTTTATTATTGTTGCTGCTGTTCACAATCTTATTTGGGATTGGAGAGATGCACAAATGACTCATATAGAAACTACAAACCATTGCTTGCAGCCCTGCATGCCCCATATGCTTTAAAATCTGTTTGTGGCTTTCTCTGCTGAATGCTGCTGATCACAGGCTCTGGAGAGCAACGTTATTGTACACCTGCATCACTTTGTTTTGTATTCTTTTATACCTTCTGCATAATTAATGTTTTGTTGAATTTTATGTATTTATTTATTTGGCTGGTGTCTTCTCCAGAGATTATCAGACACAGCAAGCATCTAGTTGAGAAGATGGTAACAGAGAAGAAGGGGATATCAGAAGCTAATGCTAGGGAAGAAAAGTGGATCTTTTAGGGGGGCAGAAAATGGGGGAACACCAGGAAGAGAGGGACCTCTACCAACTCGTTCATCATTAGAGCTGGATTCCTGCAGCTGGTGCTCTATTGTGCTCTGAGCACTGAAAACTCTTCGATGATTTTTTTCCTTTGTTTTTTTTCTTCTCACCCTCCATTTCAGAGCATGGAACACTGAAAACATCTCTGCTGCGCCTGAAATACATAAATCAATCCAATCAGGATACCCAGCCCCAGCAAAGCTGCCCAATCTAATGTGTGGGGGCATATATTCTTATTATGCCAATACTCCTGTTTGTTTCTCTTGCCTTCCCTCTGCTCAAATGAAAACACCTGGAGTTAATGTTACACAGACCATGTGGGAGCTCACCTTGCCACCGTGTTTCCTTATTAAGGAATTTCATTAAGGTCTTTTTTTTAAATGTGCACTGCTTTGGCAGACTGAGTGTTTGAAAGTGGACACTCCCAGCAACAAAGATTTTTTGAAGATAACAAAAGCCAATCACATTCAATCTTGTTTCAATCCCCAAAGCACCACAACGCTTTAACTTAAACCAGGGCCAGATCCAAGAATCATTACTGTTAATTCAAAGGCTCCTGTTGGTTTTAATGGTCTCTGGATCAGGCTTTCTCACTCCTGCTGTGGAACAGTTTTGGCTCCCCCAGTGCAGAAGCACAAAATGGCCATGAAATTGAAGGCTGGTTTGGAAATGGATGTCATTTCCACTGCCGGACTAATTGAGCGTGTGAAGCTGGGAGTGGCATAGGTTTGAGGTTTTCTTGATGTTTCCAAGTAAGTCAAAGTTCCTATAATGAAAACATGTAGAGTGGTGTTTTGTAACTATTTTTATACCTACATCAGACTTGATGTTAGTGGCTTTGAATTATTTAATGTTTTTCTTCCTCAGCTGTCATCTCCAGTGAGCTCCCATTGCAGGGCTGCGGGAGTTGTTGTGTAAGGAACAATGCAGGAGCCTGGCATTAGCTGCTGAGGGGGTGATGTTGTCTGGTTTGGTTTTGTTTCATGCCTTTAATCCTATTTTATCCTTTTTCTTGCTGGTGAGAAGGACATCAGGCCAAGGTATTAAATCATACTGACCGGCGTGGGTTGAAAATGAAGTACATGCCAGCCAAAGACACAAATGGGGAGTTTTCTGCTTAAACCACCGAGCACTAATGTCTGTCACATAGGAAGAGCCAACTATTTAACATTCAGTCTATTCAAAAAACATTATTATGTCCCAATGGTAATTTAAAAGCACATCTGTTAGAACCATATGTGGGGAAAGTTTACCTTTTTTCTTTTTTAAGCCTTTTTTTTAAAGTTCCAAGTTACCCTGTTTATAGGGTTATCTTCCATGTGGGCCTCTTTCAAAATTTCAGACTGATGGCCATGAAATGCCTGGAAGAAAAGAACTAAATGAATTGAACTCTCATCTTTTTTCCTTTGTAATTAATGTGTGGGCTTTTAGTGGATATCTGCAAGTAGGCATCCAGCTTTGAAAGGAAACCTATATATTGGGATCACGCCTCATGCTTCTGTTGTCTATAATCTGATATTTGTTTGTTCATCTGAGTTATTGGATATTCAGGTTTTTTTCCTCATTGTTATTCAAGCTTTTATTAATGATGCATATGACCTTTGAAAAGAGCTCTTGTGGGCAGTCAGACTCCCTAATTTTTACTTTGTGGAATTGCCACTGGATTATTCTGTCCTTAAACCCAGAAGATATGGATTTGTTTTCAAAGCATCCCATCATTATTATCTAACCAGTGCTAACTGGCACAAACTTGAGATCCTAAAACCTAAGCAGAGCTAATAGCATATCTGACATGGCGAGTGGAAGTTGGCTCCACGCAACACCCAGGTCAAAATATCTGCTATAGGTCCCTCATTACGTGGTGGATAAAGGGTTCTGTGTCACCTCTACACTGAGTGCAACATGCCTTGCCATGTCTTTGTGTACCTGTTCTTCCCAGCTAAATGCAAGCACCTGAGTGAATTGCTTTGACAGATGGTAATTGGGGGCAAAAAGACTTCAAGCACAGAAGTTAAAGGAGCTCTTTATTCCTTCTCCCTGTTACCTGCTCCCTCTGCTTGATAAGAGTCTTCAATAAAACCTGGACAAAACGAAATTCCTAAGTGGTTGGCAAGCACTGACTCACTCTGTGCTTGGCGAGACCACGCATTGTGTTGTGGTAGGGAACATTTCCCTTATGTCACTTCTCTGAATTCCAGTTTTGGATGGTGAAAGCAGGCAGAGCTGTGCTTTGGTCATGGTGGTCAGGCTGGAACACCAAATGCTGGTGTTCAAGCTGTGGTCCCCAGTGGGTAACTAAAGTTGCGCATGTTACGTGACAAATTTAGAACACTCCAGGCCTCAAGCTACCATTCCAAGTATCCTCTCATAATAAAAACCAAATAACTGCGCTTCTGAGACTTTTATATGTGTCAGAAGCTTAGCCTTTTGTAGAATCCCACAGACATCTCAGCCCTTCCCTGAAGTAGTGGATTTTCCCATTAAGTGCATCCACATCTGTTAGCAGCATCAAGCTTTCAACTGTTTGTCCTTCACAAATAGGCCAAGTACCTCAACGAGAAATAATCAAAAAGTAAATAGATAGGTGTGTAAGTACTAAAAAAGTCACCGTTCATGAGTTACATCTTTCCAGTGGCATTCACAGCCTGGCATATTGTGCACCCCCCTCCAGCTGTGCTTTAAGCTCTGCATTTCTTAGCTAAAAACGATGTTAGCTAAGTCTGATCCCGATGTACAGAGCACCTGACAACACAAGAGTTAAATATGCAGCTATAAATAGCATGCCTACTTTCATGGGATGCATTGTATTGTAATTTTAGCACTAATTAAAGTTTGGTTGTAGGCGTGAAATATCTCAGTCTTTCAGAAACATGTAAATATCTGAAATTAAGCTAGTTTTTGTTGTCTGAATGTTTTGGCAGAGTTGTGCCACTGCATATGAAGTTTTACGAGTAGTAATGTAATAAAGATGGGTTTGAATGTCAATGAACAGCATTTTTTGATTCATTTTGGGTTAATCAAGAGCTGGAGTTAAATTGGAAAGCGTTAATTTGTTCTTGTTTTAAAATGAGACTTCACTGTGTCCTGTAGTGAGTTTGATGCCCAAAAGGTTTTGTGGGGTTGATTACTTCCAGATAAGTGGGAAAGGAGCTATGCTGAAAAAACCCACTTTAATTTGAATTATGTGCATGGAAAATGTGGGGGGAAAAAATGAAGAAAGCTACAAAAGAAACAACACATTTTTATGTTTTTGGCACAGCTTACTTCATATTCCTACTCCCTGTCCTTGTGTGATCCCTGAGCACTTGATGGATGAGGAAGATAATTGTTGATCATTTCATGAAGCTCTGCCAGTAACACATACCAAATATAATTAAACCTTCAATTTTATGCTTTTCAATACATTTTCTCACCAAATATAGCAATTAACCACTTTCTGTCAGAGCAGGAGGAGGCAGGGTGTTTTGGGTCCTATTTCCTAGCTCCACTTAGTGTGAAAGGTGGGGGTTTCATTTTCAAAACAATTCCACTTTTCCGTTAGATCATTTCACCTTTGAGGTTCCATGAGAGTCATTCTGGAATGACAGGAAGATTTTCACAAATGATGCTTTTGCTTGTTAAGTTGCTTTGCATAGTCAAGTTGGACCAGTTCCAGAAATTCCTTGTCTCACTAGGTAAAACACTGCAAGACTCTTGCAGCTGGGACAACAAACAAGGAAACTTTAATGTCATTCATCTCTGATTTTAAGCCTATGTCTGCGGTGTAGATTTCAGGCTAATTCCTTGGAGAAAGTATTTTTAAAATTTCTGTTGTCAAGCTGATCCATTTTGTCCAAGGTTATTGTTCTTTTTTCTATCAATAGACAAAATATTTGATTATGATCAACTTTGATCCTACTCAAAAGGAGGATAGACGTCGTGCTTTTCTCTAAGTGAGAATACCCAAGAAAGTATCATTTTGGAATGGCAGCTGTCAAAGAGAAGAATCAGCTTTTAGGGAAACCAAGGGAAATGACAGATTGATATTGAATGTTAACACCTGGTGGACACTTCGAGCACAGCCTGCCCGTGGCACTGGGTCTCCGACTGTCCAGAGCCTAATTGCACTGGGACGTGCAGCACAACGCATTTTGCTCTCTCCTTGAGCATGAGGGCGTGCTCCATTAGCTGACACTTGTTTTTACAGCATATGTGCCAGACAGCCTGGGCAGGAGCTGAACAACCCCCAGTCTTGCAAGATCGTGCCCCACAGGGCATGTTAGATGATTCCCTTTTCTGTTAGTGTTTCCTGGTTGTTACAGAGACATCAATTAAAGGGCATACTCCTCAGGCCACCTTTTCCAGTTCCAGGGTGAATTTTAAATTTGAAACATAAATATAAAACAAATCCAGATGTCCTGATCTAGTTACACTGACTCATTATTGAGAAGACACCTTGACCATAGTAAGTAGTTGAAAGGAGGTGACATGGGGACTTCTGATCTGTTTGCAGCTCTCTTTTCTGACCCTGGAGAACTCACTTGTATTTTTGTCTCAATTAATCTCTCCATAGAAAAAGCTTTCTAATAACTTCCTAGTAATTTCCTCTTTGCCACATAATTTTGGAGTTCTGGAAACTCTGTCTCATTCTCCCTTCCCTTAATATATCACTGCAGTGTCCTGGCAGCATTCATTTTAGGCTACAGAAATTCAGTCCATCATTCTTTGCACAAAATTATTGAATGGGAATCAGATTTATAGCCAAACTGTGAAGTAGAAAGTTAGTTGACCTGTCTTTTGGGACATTTGGTTTTATTAGGTTCCTACATGTGTTTACTTTGATCCCTTCAATGTTATCCTAGAAGATGATTCCTGGTCAGATTGTAAAAATGTCAGTTTCTTCAAACATGGGAACAAAATCCTTTCTAAATTTGTCAGATCTTTTGAATTACAAGTCCAGTGTTCTGTATGAGACAGAATTGTTACTTCCACTTTGAAAAGATTAGCCTTTTAGCTGTCAGAAGCACTGTCTGTAACAGGCAGTGTTCAGAGCAGGTGCACTCCCAAACCGACATTGTCCCAAATATATCCAGAAATGTGCTGAAGTCTGAATTATACCAAAAGAGCTGAATCCTGTGTCACTCTTGCAGTAAGTATATATCCTTTCTGCAGATCCCATATTCATCAGAGATTGATAATTTCAGAGCACACACTTCAGCTGGAGAGTGTCTTGTCCTTACCCCACCTGGAGTTCTGCATTCATCTCTGGGGCCCTCAGCACAGGAAAGACATGGCCTTGTTGGAGCAGGTCCAGAGGAGAGCCACAGAAATGCTCAGAGGGCTGGAGCACCTCTTCTTTGAAGACAGGCCAAGAGAAATGGTGTTGTTCAGCCTGGAGAAGACAAGGCTTAGGGGAGACCTTATTGCAACCTTTCAATATGTAAAAGGAGTTTGTAAGAAAAATGAGGAGACTTTTTAATTGGGCCTCTAGAAATAGGACCCATCTAGCAATAGGTAATGGTTTTAAACTAAAAAGAGTAGATTTAAATAAGATGCAAAGAAGAAATTTTTTTACAATGAAGGTGGTGAAATGCTGGCACGGGTTGTCCAGAGAAGTCGTAGATGCCCCATCCCTGAAAATGTTCAAGGTCAGGCTGGCTGAAGCTCTGAACACCCTGTTGTAGTTGAAGATGTCCCTGCTCATTGCAGGTGAGTTGGTCTAAATGAGGGTTAAAGGTCCCCTTAAATCCAAACTCTTCTATGATTCTATGACTCTGTCTTCTAGGAGACTGGGGGAAAAACAATAAGGGAGGAAGGGAGAAGCAAAGCAGACCTGGGTACAAAATCTCTCCAAGTTATTGCCCTTATGATCAAATTTTCTACTTTCTCATCCCAAGCATAGTCTTAAAAGATTAATAAGGTGTCAAAACTATCTCAGATGCAATATTAGTGGGGTGTTGGATGACAACTCTGTTAAATCAGTTTAGATACAGTCCCCTCATACAGGAAGTTGGTAGGTGGTAACAATATAGTTAACTTTCCTGCTTGTTTTATCAGCAATGACTCAGTGTTTTCTACCCTGAAAACTGGGGTGGAGACAGAAAATGCCAAGGGAAGCAGACTAGTTGGCATGCAAATAGAGAAAAGATCTGCATTCCTGGATGAAAGCAAGTTCCTTTGTTGCCTTAATTTTTCCTCATTAGTTTTACAAAAGAAGCATGTAAAGAACAAAATCAAAACATACAGTTATCTCAACTGTTCAGTCAAGTACCACTTATGTCCAAACTGCTTTCTGCCTCTCCGAATGAAGGTGTTGGGAGAAGTATGTGACTAGGAGGTGGAGAAAGCCTCCTTAAGTCTTAAATATTTCTCTAACTTGTGATTGGTAGGAACAGCAGATGTACTAAAGCCACACACATCAGAAAACTTATAAAAGGACTGTATAGGATGAGTCAGATTAATATATAAGAAAAGATCAGATCTTCCAACTAAAACAGACAGAAACGTCAGGAAAGGAGGGTCCAAAATAAGCTGATGAAGCCTAAATCTTTTCAAACCTTCGTAACAGTTGTGTTAGTTTAGTCATCATTTTGGGGGGCCCTCCAGAGGAGAGAAAAAGCATAGGAAAATATTTTTTAAGAAGATTAACCCAAGAAATCTCCATCTTCTCTTACAAGTTGTAGTGGGAGATAGGATTAAGACAGACGACAATACTCTGAGGCAAAGATGGCAACATTTTTCCCAGTATCTGTCCAGTTAAAGCATCTATTTAATGAGCCTATCCAAAGCTGATGCTGCTTTTCTCTTTGATAAAGGGACAGTGCATGAGCTCTGAACAGTGACTTGTCTTGTGGTCTCCAAAGAGCTGCTTACTAATAGAAATTAAAGTAGCCACCACAGCCCAACTGATACCAAATCGGTTTTCTCCTCTCCTATTAACTTAGAGCAAACATGGTGAGGAAAGGTTCCTTGCCAAAACCCATTGTGCTAGGAGTCAGAAAATCCTGTGGGTTAGTTCCCTTTCTTCTTCAGTTCTCCTTGGCAGGAATCTGCACTGGCCAAGGCCCAGGGAATTCTAGCTAATAAATTATTATGTTGGAGGGACTGCTCACCCTGTAGCCATGTTAATTAGGTTCTTACCAGCAAATCAGGTCAGTTTATATTCTTGACTTTAATATAGGACAGGCATATGGGACCACGTGTTGTAGGGGTTTTTTTATTTGCAAAATCAGGCAGAGTCATAGTTTGTAAGAAAACTCATCACAAATTCTACGTTTTTCTAAGTCCCTCTGAGGTAAAACTGGTATGCCAGTAACTCCCTGTCATTTCTTGCTATTGGTTCTGTATCTTGACGGTCCTAATTAGAAATTCTTTGTGACTGATAAGACAGCTAACACCTAGGTAAGAAGGTATGAGAATGACACAGATGTCCTTGGTATATATTCTTCACATCCTAACTACTCTTTGAAAAAGTTCCATATAATTATTAATAACTCCAAGGCATATTACTTCCAACTTGAGAAACAGTGACTGAAAGAGATAAAGACAGAGGCATCACAAAATTATGCATTGCAGGAGGATATTGAGAATAGCTCAAAAAAGAAAAAAATTCCACAGAAGTGTTTTACAGTGAAGGGTTTAGGTTTTGGAAACATGAGGGGACCTAGTATTGCCAAGGACTTATGATGACAGAAGAGCTGCTTTAGTAATCAAACTATGTAAGAAGAAAGCCAGGAGGTTAAAGGCCCCTCTGTGAGATGAGTAAGTGTATAATGGTTTAAGTATTCCTGTTACTTGTCTGTAGTTATCTGCAGGTGTCAGCTGACTCTTAATAACCCCCATACATTAATTCAAAATGGTTTTTATCCTTCACAAAGTATATTGGATACAGCAACACAGATTAACTAATCCCTGTCTGTGTAAGAAGAGCTATTTCTGTCTGAAGTTTTACTCATAAAGGGAATTGTTCAGTCACAGTGTGTGAGTCTCTCTCCATAAGTTATTATTGATATTTTTACTTTCTCATGTGTCTTTCCAATCAACGTTTTACAAGATTATGGACTCCATGTCCTAGATTTATGTTGCTCCCGTGTTTATCGGTGACTTGGGATAAAGAATACAGCCATTGCCAAGAGTTAGCAGGTGATCTAAAAAGTTGGAGGAGTTAGTAATGGAGGAGTAGGAGACACTGACAGACATCTACGTGTCTTGGCGAGCTGTGTACAGACAAGTGATCTCCTCTTTAAAGTAATGAAACATAAACTCTTCAAAAAGAGGTAAAAGCAAGGCAAGCTTTTCATTGGGGATCCTCTACCCAGGCACTCCAAAGCTGCGAAACACTTCTCCAGCGTTATGAATAAATAGGTAAAAGAGGAACTTTCCGTTTAATGTGAAACTTTACTCAAGCAAATGAACAGAGAAGTCTCGTGTAGGCACAGTGAAACCATCTCACTGTGTGGCATGGGTTAACTTCTCTTGAAATACTCCTTTGGTTGGGTACCAGTGGAAAAGACAAGGATGTTTATAAACTAGAGAAGAGATATGAGAATAATTAAAGGCTCGATAAGAGATCACACAGTGAACAACAGGGAAAACACTAGTTGTTTAGCTTCTCAAAGTGCAAGTTAAAGAGTGATGGGATAATTTTGGCTACTTGCAGAGGCAATAGAAATTCACAGGCAGGGGGCTCTGCTGGACAGATGTAGCAAAGAGGCATCAGTAAAAAATGTCAGGAAACTGACTCTAAACAAAGAGACCTCAAGCAAAATGCATATTATTTACTATGAAGTGAACAACCTGATAGATGAGGAATATATTTTGGGGCTTTGTACTTTTCAGTGAATACTTTTGCTCCAGCTTGAATTGCCTACACCCTACACCATGTGTTGCATGAAGGATCTTCCTAGTGGTCCCTCTTATCTGTACAACTTCTGAATACACAATATATATCTATTTTGATATTCAGGACTGCATTCTTGCAGTCTCCCACGTGGATAGTAGTGACCTTTGCCCTGTGCATGTTTAGAAATAGTGACAACTACATTTCATGAGCAGAGCTTTGATTTCCAAAACTATTCAGGATTTTTTGTTGGTGGTTTTTTTTTTTTTTTTTTTTGGTTTGTTTTTTTTTTTTTTTCTGCTTGTCAAGAGCTTGCTCAGAGGTACTCGCTTGTCCTAAATCTGAATAAAAGAAAATTGAACATGTAAGAAAGCAGGTTTTCTTTTAATCATGTGGATTGATTGCCATTCTTCATATTTTGCACTAATCTGCATATGTACAAAATGAATGCAAATCACTTATAAATTGATAGCAGTTTACATCCCTGTGTACCCCATATGTGACAAGAGATGGAGAATGTGAAGCAGCAGAAATTCAAGTGTCTGCCACTGGGTCTAGATTGAACTGGAATTTATTAATAGATACAGAAGTGAAATAAATCTTCTAAAATGGTCAACTCTGGAAAGAGAAAATGGTTCTTTTCTGATTTTGAGCAGTTTGAAGTGGAGAAAGCATGGATATGAATATATAGTATTTATTTAATCTGAATTTTTTTATCTGTTGCTCATCCAGAGACATCTCAGTAAAAGCAGATGGGTCCCATTATGCACCACATTTGTTTTTTTGGAGACTCAAGTTCCCTCTTCTGGTTTGGCCCAGCCTGCAACACTGGTTTCCCACCACACAGAGTTCTGTTTTCTTTTAAGAAGAACACAACAAGAAATCCATTAATCTTATTAGCAAGCAAAGAAAAAATTAAGGGAAAAGGAAGCCTCTGTTCTCTCCTTTCTTTGGTCTTACTGAAATGGAAGCAGGAACTCTGATCTGCTCCTAGCATTGTTCTATATTGCTTATATATGCACCTCTTAGAGTAACTCTATGCCTGCATGGAAGTTGAGGTACAAGCACTGGGAATGGCTGTGAACAAGCATGTGAGCACATCTGGAGGCAGAGGAGCCTGCTGGCTTCTTAAAACTACTGTGCCTTGCTTGGAGTTGCTCATTTATGCATTCCCTCAAACTGCAACCAAAATAAGACAACTTAAAACCAAAATAATTTGATCCACCACCAAATTTCTCTTACTTGGATATTTTCAAACACCTGTAAACTTGATCAATGTGGCCTCTGAATGGAGAAAATCATAGAATGGTTTGGTTTGGAAGGGACTATAAAGACCATCTAGTTCCATTCTGCTTGCCATGAACAGGGACACCTTCC